>APFE030627262.1:472276-517021 GCA_000404065.3 Pinus taeda
AAAAAAAAAGACAAAAAAAAAACAAAGCATAAAAAAAAAAAAAATTTAAATAAATCAATGGGTTAGATGTGAAAACCAGATTCTGGCACACTCTAACCTCGAATTCCTACTTGAAAACCAATTCGTTGGCGAGTAAGAATTCTTTTCCTTTGTCATTGTTTCATGTTTTCAGCTGAATGTTGACTTGAGGACAAGTCAAAAATTTTGTGGGGGAGAGGAGCATCAGTATTCTTATTTTTTTTATCTCTCCACTGTAAAAAAATTTTAATTTTCCTCCACCATTCCAAACTTCAATGAATAAGTTGTCTTGTCATTGTTTTCTATCAGAGGGACCTAGTTGTAAATATCATGCAGGGGGACCTGTTCTGTCCAAGGAGACCTGTTCTGTCCAAGGAGACCATGCTACTAGCACCAGCAGAATATCAGCAGTGAGGGACCTGTTTAGACATATCAAAGGGACCTGTTAGGAGATTGATACTTCAAAAGCAAAGTCATTTCAAAGCATCTTCAGCAAGTTTCTACAACAGCAGGATCAGGACTTCATCAGGACTTCATCAATCAAGCAACCAAGCTCAGCAGCACCTGCATGCATACAAAGAATTGCATGAACATCTTCAGCACTGTAGAGGGACCTGTGCATGCCTTAAGGGACCTGTTAAACAACAAAGAAATCAAACAATAGTCAAAAGTTAGCTCTACTCAGATGTCAAAGCCACAGCAGTCAAATAGTGTAATGTATTCCTTGTTTTTAACAGTTAATTTCCTAGATTAATTTTTATGTTATTTTAATAGCTATGACTGTTAGTAATTAGTTCCAAAGGCACATTTCCATTCTCTCTTATTTCCCTAATTCTTCCCTACTCCAATCTACTCCCCACTCTAAAATTCATACACCCCTCACTAACTCCAATACTCCCTAAACATCCCACAACCATTACCACCATATCCACTTCCGAAATCTACACCTTCCCTTAGAAGAATACCAACAGGACACGTGGCGATTATTTTTTAAAAAAGATTTTATTAATAGAATACCCTTTTTGAAAAAAAAAATAAAAAAAAAATAAAAAGGGTCATTATACCAAAGCAAAGGACAGCAGGCCTATTCATTTGGTTGCATGGGCCGAGTGATGATTCACCACCCGACGTACACACACCTCTCGGCGCTCCTATCACAACGTTCATACAAGTAATACTATCATCATTTCTCTGTTTTGAAATTAAATGCATTCTGAATCGAGCTCATTACAAAGGAGAAAACAGTGGTCGTTTTTATTTATTCCCAGGATTATATACGGTGGTATAAAATTCCAACTACATACGCTGGTGCATAAGCTTCCACAGGCATAAGCTCCCATAGAAAGGACCGAGGGCAGAGTTTCGAATCTCGTCGAGCTCCATACCAAACCGACCCAGCAGCACAGTGAGCATTAAAGGAGCGATTATCTCAGGTAACAACTCAGACCTCCTTGTTAAAATTCGCAAGTTAGGAAGCTCGACCCTCTGCCAAGATGACAAGTAGGGTCGAGCCAAATATATTTGACAGCTCTCAGTACCACGAGGACTGTATTTCAATTCTGAGGGAAATACAGTGGCTACCCTTCTTAGAAAAATTCAATGGAAGCAACGACGAAGTTGCTAAGCAATTTGCCTTCACGTTCAATGGGGGGAAGGCCTTGATAGGCACTTTCTCATTCAGAGTCTCAGAGGACACCATTGCCCAAGCAACAGGGGTTAGTCCAGAGGGAGAAAAATACTTCAAAACCAAACAGTTTAAAGAAAAATCGTGGACCCAATTTATGTCCAGGTCACGAGTCTCAGCAGTAAATTGGAAGAAGGGCGTCCCACGAAGTTGGCTCGTGCATCCTTGGGACGAAATGGTTTACATCCTCCAGAAGTTCGTGACCTGTGAAGGCCGCTATAGCATCGTCTATTTGTATCACATAAAATTGTTGCTGCACATAAAGAAACAATGCGTTATTAGCTTGCCATACTTCTTGTTACAGAGCCTAACCAAAATGTCTAAAACTATTCAGAAGCAGAAAGGAAATGAGGATAAAAGTTTATACCATTTTGGTTTAATTAAAATCCTTGTTGAAGATGAAATGCAAAGACGAGGAAAGACATGGAAGGAATTCCTCACTGCCAACCAGATCAGGGACGAGGAAGACAAAGAGAAATCACCAGAGAACTCAGGGTTTATGAAAGATATTGATGAGGAGATTCCGGCCTCATCCAGAGCTAACAAGGTACCTGTGAGCAGTGTAAGAACCAGACAGATGAGGAAAGAAGATGCAAAAAGAGCAGAACAAGACAAAGTCTTCACCACCTACTCAAGAAGAACGAGGAGGGCATCGAAAGTCCAGCTACAAGAAGAGTCTAATGTGCCTATACAGATGGACATTCAAAGCAGTGATCATTCACCACCAGAGCCAGAAGCCGATATGCATATTGAAAGCCACTCACCCCCAGGAGCTGATATAGAAGTCGAGAGCAATAACAAGCAAAAGAGAGGGTCTCCACCTCCCAGTAAGAAACAGAAGAAACTAGAGCGGCAAATCGAAAAACTAAAAGAGGAGCTCATGGAAGCCAATATGTTAGAGAAAGTCATTAAAAAGGAAAATCAAATGCTTCGTACACAGAGCAAGGAAATTCAAATGAAAAACGACAAGTTGAAAGAGCGGGTTAGTGAGCTGGAAGCGAAGCAGACTGACATTTGCAAGTGGGCCACCAAGTGGTACAGCCAAAAGAAGACCCTAAAGGAAAAGTATAGAAGGCTGAAACAAGAGCTCCACGACCAAAAAGATGCCCAGGTAAAGAAGAACGTTGACACACTACTCAAGGCAGCAGAGGTACAGGCAGGAACTGAGTTTAAAGGAAGCACATCAGGGTTAGCATGAGGACATGCTAAGTCATTAAGTCGGGGAGAGATGTTGGTACCATTCTAAGACCCCTTTTTCCCTCCCAAAACATGACCATTTCCTACCTTTTTCTCATCATTCATTCCTCAAATGCCTTGAAAATTAATTAATTTAATAGTTTATAGTTGTTGAAATGCATATTAATTGATTTAGGGGTTTTGTGTTGATAAATTAGGAATTTTGGCCTAAATCACTACAGGAAGTCTCAACAACCTGTAAATGGCTTATTATGTGACATGTGGCATGGCAGCCAGGTCAGAGCGAAAGGCATGGGCGAAAAGAGGAATGTCCAAGCATGGGCAAGCACCTATCCCGCATTGGAAACATTCCTCCTATATGCACTGTCAATGCTTAGTCAACTCTGGCATGTTGGCACAAAGGCAGCAACAACACTCAGTTTTAGTCCATTTGATTTTTAAGTTGTTTCTTAGTTTTAATATGCGTAAGTAGATTAGGAACATCTCTGCGTTTTTACCAAAAGCAACAATAGCCGCCTATGGATAAACATCCATTTTTCAAAGGATGTAATGCATGTAATTAAAAGACTGGACCGGGACATATGTTTGTTTACACTATCGTTTTGATTTGCAGACTGTTACGTTTTTATATTGTCACTTCCGAACAGAGCTTTTGGTTTTCAATATAATATCGCATACTTCGTTTTAATACTGTGATCGTGGTGTGATTATCTCGGTGTGCCAGAGACGCGGATGGGCCCTGCATGTGTGGTATACCGACATACATTTCATTTATGTTTGCATTGTATTTACATTGTGGTTTTAATTTTGTTTTATAGTCAATCGTTTGAATGATACTTGAATACGATTTATATGTTCAGAGATTTGATTGTGTTGATGAATGCGTTAATTAGATGTCTGTACATGTGTTCGAATAAACCCTCTTCTGGATTGTGAATTGCATCCCGTAAAGGATTCGATCCAGGGCTGTGTATAAAACACTGATATGGACAATGTTTATGAATTTTCCTTTGCATGCCTTCATTAAATATTCATGACTGTTGAATGACATTGAACAGGGGTTTCATGTTGGTGTCTCTGTAAGGAGACCGAGCCTTTAAAGATAGTCATATATAGCACGTTATGGATTGCATTTTAGTTGTTAATAGCATATGATTTGATGCTTAATTAATGCTTTGATTGATAGTTTAACAATATATTTAATCCCAACACTGTACTTAGGAGTCATAGGTTTAAAGTAGATCCTTTATGCTTATATATTTTAGGCACACGCCTCTAAGTATACGCACCCTGGTTGACAATTAATTTAGACCGATCTAGCACCCCTAGATAGGACACTACAGGCTCTCACACTAGGAGCCCCCAGTTGTGTCACAATAACCACTAAAATGTTTGGAACCATGTAAAAAGAAATAATTATGCAAAGGGATTCACAAGAGAGTAATGTCAACAATTCAAAGGTGCAAACCATAGTTAAAATGACTTTCAAAATGTTGGGTGCTTCACTTTAATGAAGATCAACATCTCATTATCATACTCCTATGAACCTTAGTAAACCACGACAAAGCATTCTTTAATTTAATCATCACACAAGAGAAATTATTAACACTTGGAACTTAGGAACACCTTAAGTTCACTAGTTCCCACTCCATAATATATATTAAGGGTTAAACAAATGTATTAATGCTAAGAAAAATTGTTCATGAAACTCCAAACATGTCAACATTGTTAAAGAAAGAGGGCACGCTACAACATCAAGATATCAACCATTAGGATCATGGCAACTCATTAATCAAAACACCATGAGGACATCTCATTTATGCCTCCTAAACTACTAAAGCATCAACTGACCCAAAGGGTAGCAACATCCCTAAGCTAAAACACACATTTACCTCTAGATGATCCAAAAATGTCATCATGCAAGCTCAATCATTGTGATGAAAAGTCACAAGTGCAACCCTTGTCCAATATGAAGGGTAACTAACACTCGTTATCTTTTGATTAAGGAAATATGTCATAGTTAAAGGTCACAAGTTCCATTCCCAATAAACTTTTTAACCATATCATCTTCCATGGAATAAGTTACCAATGACAGATACTTTGCCTAAAACCCTAGTTTAATCTTTTGGATAGGAAAACATATCCATGCACAAATATATATGGTAATGAGTATGTATCGAATGCATTGTTATTGTTGCCAATTCAATATCTAAGATGTGCATGTATCCATTACTTTGCATTGAAAAGTGGGATAAGGTTGTCAACATGTTTATGTAAACACTTGCTTGATTAAATTACAATGGTTTTCTCAACTCTTGTAAAGATAAACTCAACACAAGAAGCTGGTATCCACTATAAGACGTGTAACTCAACACAAAAAGTTGACATTCATTATAAGATGAGTTTCAATGCTAAGCTTGTTGAAGAAGTAGAATGTACAAAAGCCTTGAGTTTGCCACTCTATACTATGTATTCTGAGAATGTCTAAGTGATAGTAGGACTACTATAGTTCTTATCAAACTTTCATCTCAAGGTTCACAAATATTTTATTCAGTTTACCCAAAACAAAAAAATGAGTACATTATTATTATTTTTAAATAAAAAGTTTTTTCTTTAAAATAACCAACGAAATTTCTAGTCGACAACTTCCTTAATTAAATTTATTAGTGTATTTACGAAATCCAGAAAATTGGTGAAAGCATCAAATTTTAGTGGCATATTTCACTAGCGTTCATATATGGTTTGAGAGGTGATGTGTTAAAAAGAGTGAATTTGATTAGAGAAATTATCAATGGAGTGGGATCAATATGGCTTGTGAATAATGCTTGCAAACTAGTTATAGGAGCTCAAATTGAGATCAATATGGCATGTGGATAATGTGCGCAAACCAATCACAAGGGCTTGTAAGTTAAAAATATTGTAGGGGTCTTTCTTGACTTGAGAATACTTTATAAATATAGGAGGCTTAGCTCTAGGAAGCATGAGGGCAAAGTGAGGTTTTGGAATGTAAAAGACTTCAACAATTAAAAAGTTTGAAATTGGGGGTATATATATTATATTATATATATATATATATAGAGAGAGAGAAGAGAGAGAGAGAGAAGAGAGAGAGAGAGAGAGGTTTTGGAATGTAAAGAATTCAACAATTAAAAATGTTTGAACTTGGGGATATATATGAGAGAGAGAGAGAGAGAGTAATTTTTAGAAACCAACCTTCCTTTTGGTGCCTTAACATAAGGAAACATCTAATCCCACTTACGGGAGTATTTATTCCACTTGATGTGCCTTAACCACTAACCCTCAAAGTGGGGGTATGTATTTCATCAAAATCAAAAGAAACTTGCGTAAGTGTCTTTTGATTATTTTGGGTCATTGGTTGTTGGAATCTAGTTCCTATTAAGCGCTGAACTCTTACCATTCCTTCACTACTTGAAATGAAATTGTATTTAATTATATTTAGCTTGTTTTCCTTTCATATCGATTTTAATAAAAATTTAAGGCTTGTTTCATGTTGGAATGTATGAGGAAAATAGTAATTGCTTGAACTTCTTAATGTGCTAGTCAATGTAAGTAAATTTCTCTATTTTAAGGTTTATGCAATAATGTAGAATACAAAATTCAAGTTTAGATAATTTGTTCCCTAAAGGAACAATTTGGCTCCATTATTGACTGATTACCTCTTTTATGATGAGACAAGGTCAATAGCATTGGAATAGGCAAGTAAGAAAAAAATCTTAATTAAGTTAGTGTTAGCTTGAAGAGTAACAATAATCTGCACAAAGGTATTTATTGAATGCTATTTGTAGTGAATACTTTTGTAAGGGAAGCTAGAAAAAAATCATGCTCGGTGTGGTTAGTATTAGCTTGAAGGGGAAACATAGTTTGCATGAAGACTTTCATTGTATGCATCTCTAATATAAACTTTTTCAATAGTTTGTTTGAGAAAAATGACAAGTTGTGCATCAATGGCTGCTTCGACTTAATTAGATGAATTGCTTGTTTTTCATATAAGAAGAATTGGACGACATCACTTAAGATAGTGAAGCAATTTGGAATGCATATACGGTTAGAGATACTAGCAAAGTCACTAAGACTTGACTTGGTATATGACTTGATTTGGATATAGTGTTAATTTTGACTTGGATTTGATAAACACTCAAGATTCAACATGACAATGACTCAACATATTGAAAAATCCAAAATTGTAGTTTTTTTTTAATACGCATTTTCCCAAAGAACACTTCCTGGGATCTCCTTTCTTACTCGAAATATCTAGATGGAGGACAATGTCAACAACCAACTAGAAGAGTGACTATTAATCTTTAGGGCCTCTGATTGGGTTTGACTTGTGACCTATTCTTTTGGACGCTGGTTCAATCAATTGAGTTGACCCTTGGGGCTATGTATATATGTATGTATGCATGTTAGCCTAGTTTAATGTGTGGTTTCTCCTAAAAGGATTAAATGATCTCATTACTCTTGCATACATAAGTGGATCAGATCCCACTCTAATGTATTTCATTTTAATATAGTCCAACATGGGAGCTCAATTCAAATAAGTTGTTTCAAGTTGGATCTTTCCATGAGGTTCCTCACTCTAGTCTCGTTCAATTTTGAATCCCATCGAGTCTTGTTTGGTTGCTGTTAATCTAGATGTAAATATGGCACTAGCCGAGATGAAAAATATTCTTGAGATGCCTCATTCCAAATGATGATGTCACAACTCTTGTTTGAAGAAGATGTCAAGCAACTAATGAAGAAGTCTTGCCCTAACAAGTCCTTGAACTAACTATAATGTTGCTAAGTGCCAATCATGTGCCTTGATTGATGATCTAGACCTTAGGTGCCAATATACAATCCTTTGAAGTGGAGGACTATAATTGATGAAATCATACTCGTGATAATGTCATACTCTTTAAAGAATGACCACACTTTGACATAATTGGAAGACTACTTTGGTGTCTTTGAGAAATGTGTTTGCAGCCATGTTTTTTCATGTATTTCTCATTTTTCGTATAGTAGGGTCCATTGAAAGTATGCAACATGGGTACTCCTTGGATGATGAATTAAATTTTGCATCCAACGAGTACTCCCACTCAAAATTGAGTAAAACCTTAGGGAGATAAGTTTAAAATACCAGTTGAAAAAGTAGTTTTATTATTTTATTATTTTTTATTATTTTTACTTTTTTACTCCAAAAATGGTGAATCATCCCCCATTGTTGACATCGTCATATTGAATCTTATTGGTTCTTACAAAGATTATTTGGGTTGTACATTTTTCTTAGAAGGCACATTTTAGACCTCAAAATTCCCCCAATGATTTCTATTATTCATTTTTTATTCTAAATATGAGTGATCTAACTGGTCAAAGTAACAATTGAAAAGCAATACCGATTCACCCCCCCTAAGTATTTCCAACAATTACTAATCGCTATTGTAGTTGGTTATTGAGAAACCCCCATGTATATATTTTAAGGAAAGGGGGGGATCCCATGAGGTCTTCCTTGTTTCAAAAAAAAAATCCCAGTGCATGAAATTAATTGGGGCAAATAATGTATTTCAAGGTGGAGTTTGCCATGAGTTCTCTAGTTCTAGCCCTACTAAGGTTCAAGTCTTGTTGAGGCTTACCATTATTTATTATCATTGATGGTGGAGTTTCCCTCCGTTTGGATGTCGTGAGGTTTTCATTGGGAAAATAATGTTAGCCTAGTGGGATAGCTCACCCAACGAAACCTTGTTTGATCAAGGAGGACGTTGCTGAGATGTTGCATGATCAATTTCAAGGGAATCCTACTAGGTCATTGCATTTGTGGTTACAAAGTGTTTCCTTGAAAGACACACACACACATTGAATTTAGATCATACTTGAGAGATTACACTAAATATAAGGAAAAAATAACATATCAAGCATATCTAGGTATATCGTAGGATATAATTAATCATCGAGATTTAAATTTTTTATGAACTTTGACTTGAAATTATGATTTGTGAACTAAGTTCAAATTTTCTAATGTCAAGACTTTGTGTAACATCTTATGTTATATAATAGAATTTAATAAAATTGCATAAGATAATGAACTAGGCCCTAGCCTCTTACAAACCCTAGAATAAAATTCAAGCAATGTTTGAAAACCCTTCTTAGAAATGCCAATGAGAAATGAGCAAGAATGAGCTCAAAATGCCATAAAAATCAAATTTATAAATTTTAGAGCACAATCTAAACATTTGTCTTTTTAAGGATTTTTCAGTCATATAATTTGACTTGAAATTAAGAAAAACTTTGAAATTGTGTATATCAGTTCTTGAAATTGCATAATTTGAGTGTATCAAAAGTTTTTTGGGATGCTAAATTTATCTATGCATTGAAAAATGCAATTCGAGTAATGGAAAATTTTATTTTTTTTCTTGTGAATTAAGATTGTGTTACCTCAAAATTTCAGCATACATCAGATAAATATGTTACTATTTATGCAAAAATTGGTCTCAAATTGCCACTAGGGAAATTATATCTGTTGATTGTTAATTGAAGTTCAAGTTATGTCAAGTAAAACCCACTGATACTTAGAAAATACTAAAATTGCCATGAACTATACTACAAAAGAAAATAAAACATTTTCCAAATGGCATGACACGATATCAAGAATTTGAAGATGTAACTAGCATTGGGTCCCGAGCACTGGTACCGACTGGAGCAGGAGGTTTTATGTTGCACTAAAGGTGGTTTTCTAGATGAGCTAGCTAGGCATCCAAACTAGTAAGATAGGATCACTGATATTGTTGCACCCACTCGATATCATACAAAGATGATATGATATCATTGTAGTCTTCATGCTTTTCCTTCAAGACCTTGCCTAGAAGAGTTTTCATCTGCTAGTGGAGGGAAATGGAGTTTAGGTACTGGCTTTGCCTTCCCTTGATATGATTAGGGTATGGAACGAAATTAGCTACCTCCTCCTGGATTTCTGAATCAGAGTAATCTTGATGGTCATTGGTTACGAGGGCTTCAAGTTGACGAATTTCTTCATGAATTTCAGGGGGTGGCAGAATGGAAGATGACAGTAGCTTCTTGGGCATGAGCTTGAGGTCTACCCTGAGAGCCTTTGCCCCCAACCCACCTGGCGACTGCACATTCAATTCCGAGGCGTAATGCACCAAAATAAAAATAACTAGGCTAGATATCTTAACCTAAATAGCCAAAGACTTAGAGGAGTAAGGTTGAGAAAACTTGCAAGATGCGAAAACCAAAGAAGTCTATGAAACCATGGTGGACAAGGCCAATATACAGAGAAAATAAATGAAAAGCACTAACAAAGGAAAATCCTTTGGCGGGCCTTTTAACACACTAGGTGAAACTGAAATTTCGACCATAACCTGACCCCGCTGAACTTGAAACCGAGCCAGAAAACATCCACTAGTGTGAAGCAAAACTTGAGAATAAGATTAATGGACCAAAGAGATATAACAATACCCTACATTTTTCAGCCCACTAAACCTGGACCGATGAAGTGTTGCACTATGAAGGAATGTGAACATCACAGGTTCCTATAACTGCCAACTCCAATGCATCCAGTGAAAACCTTGAGTTTGAAATCTCCCTCAGTCCAAAGCTAGATTCCTGGTCATTTCTTGGTTGCCAAAATATACGTTGCGGACCTCTTGGCCCAAAGACTAGTATATCTTGCATGCAAATGCACTTTAATTCTAGTCCATCATAGAAGGCCAACATCCATGCCTGGTTCAAAGCCTGTGAATTATGCCATGACACTGAGAATTATCCACCACACACATACCTTCCTTTGTCAAACGCCCAATGGAATTTTCCCATCTATTGTGGGGGAAGGTCCAGTGATACCGGAAAAGCCAGGGAGTGAGCTCTCCCTTTGCAAAGCAATTGAATGAAGGCAATCATGGCATTGGAACGGAGATAATATATGGAGTTCACATATGTGTTGCATGAGAAAGATTGACCATGCCACCCCCTATCCCCTCTTAAATGTTCTGAGAGGCAGTGAAGTGGCAAGCTCACCCCTCACTTCCAATGTCCCATCAACCGACACCCTGATCAAGGGAATAGAAAATTTCATTTTCACTTGTAATTTGAAGAAACTATTAAAAAATTTTCAAATGTTTAAATTTAGCCACATTTAAGCAATGGTGGGTTTTTCAATGCTATGGGGAACCAACAAACTTTCATTGTTTTGTTGGGTCCAATGGATCAAGAGTTTAGGCTATTTGGTTCCTGTTACTTAATTCGATCTCGATCTCGATCTCGTAATGAGTCTGGATTGAAACAAATTGTTTTAGTTATTCGATTGTGTAGAACCAACATGTTTGGGTTGGGCTAACCAAGTTCAATAACCAAGACTTCAAATTTTCATCCATGTGAAAAGTTGTGTTAAATTGATACAATTAAAAAGTACTTTGAAACTTTATACTTCTTTTGATGATATCATAAGAGATTTCCGAGTAGGATATGCACTTTGAATCTTTATTCTTGTTTTGATGATATCATAAGACATTTTCAAGGAGGTTACATTTGGTGTATCTCTATCCATATTTTTCTAAATCGTGGATGATTAAAACGAAGTTAAATAAAACAATTTTAATGTTATTGATTACTCACTTAATCATTGGTTTTTTTCTCTTTCATATTAAGTCTTGTTACGATATCATGCATATTGGTTTATAGAAATTAATATCAAGTTACGGTTTATTTTATTTTGTTTGATATATAAAAAAATATGTGCAATATAAAATAGGTTTTTTTTTTTTTTTTAGATATTAGATTTATATTAAAATATGTGTATAATTATATATATTTAATTATTATTATCTTGCTATTTAGAAAACAAGAACAATAGTAACAAATTATACCTTTTGTCTACAAAGTCCAAGAAATATTTTTGTTGTTATTTTCATTCAAAAGAAGACAAAAAAGGGCAAAAAACTAGGAACTTGTACATATCAAGGAGTAGGAGAATCATCCTCTTCAAGAGAAGTGTGCTTAGTTGTTGTTTTTGTCTCCTTAAACATCAAATTTGACATCTTCTTTGCGATATTTTCTACCTAATCAACCACCAATTAAATCTAGATTTGTAGGGAATCCAAACAAAGCAATATCTCTTGATATACCTCATTTTTTTCAACTAAAAACCTATCCCATAACGGGTATTCAACTGTTAGTAATTATCTACAATTTGGAAGTATTTTGTGTTTTCTTCCGAGTGTTTCTCGTATTTGGGATCCATTGTTCAAATTTTGCATCCGCCTTCTTGTTAGCTATGCAACTACAATCAAATCGAGATTTGGATTCAACAAATTCTATCTCTGCTTAACTGCTAATGACACCTAAGTAAGAAAGATGCAAGCTAAGGACTATACATTTAGTTGGGCTCTAGTCATAGGTTAGTTATGATATTCATGACACCCTTGATGATTGGAACTAGCATGATCCATGGTGAATTAGCCTATTCAGATGAAGATAACGAGTGGTTAAGTGGAGAGCCCAAATTTTAGAGGGAAGCTGTAGATGAAAAGGTGGATAAGAAGCGAAGGGCTTGGTGATGGAGGGTAGGAATGGTATAGTGTTGGGTATGGAATCTCCCCACAACATGTTTTGGGGATCAAAGCCCAAGTTTTGAGGATATTATTGTAAATCTCCACGTATTGCGGGCATGAAATGCATGTTAGAGTCATAGGGTTGTCTGCCCTAAGTTTGAATGTAATGTCGGCATACCCATGGTCTGCATACCCATGGTCCGTAGACCATGGGATTATATAAATAGATCGAGGCTCTAAGTTATAAAGAGATGATCATAATATCATAGCATCTAATGGATAGAATGAGATAGCAAAGCATAGAAGAAGAGTCTAAGTGTGTCTTGGGTCGTAGTAGTAAGAAGAGGCTTTGCAACTGAGTCTGGAAAGGCCTAGTAGAGACCGCAACTGAGTGCGCGGACCCTTGCAGCTGACTGTACAGGGCAGAATAGAGTCTGTAATCGAAGGAAGAGAATAATAAAGCGAAGTTTTATTTGAATTACGTGTATCTGTCTTGGGTTATTATCTGTTGAATATGAATTGCAATTATACTGTTTATTTACTGCGCGCACTTGTATGAATTGTGAATATTGTTAAGTATAACTGAAAGCATACAAATAAGCTAAGTTAATCAACTAATATTGGGTTACTAGTAAGAACATGTGCAATAACATTGTTCGGCCCCCAAGTACGGTTGCGCGAAGGTAGTATCTCAGGCTGCGAGGTACCAGGAAGTGCGCGTAGCGACGTGCGCCCAGGGTCGAACCGCGAACCACTTGAAACCATCAGACATTCCCAGGGTGCGGAAACCTGGTTCTAGCACCCTCCCATACTACTTCGGGTGAGACCTCAGTTCACGTTCCACGGAATGTTGCTAAAAGGACTAGTAGTACCAAGATTTGTTTGGCTAAATCACCTCTGAACCTAGGCCAGGCCCCAACAAGCCAACAAATGGTTTCGTTGCCGGGACCGGGATCTGCATAAGGGATGTCTGATGTCGTGTCATTGGAATCCAATGAAGAAAGAAATTGAAGGGTGCTTGGACAGAAAATTCATGAGTTCGCAGCACATGAAAACCATAATTTGCGAGTATCAAAGGAATAATGGTTAGAACGCTACTTATTTACGGAAATACATGAAATTTTATTTGCATCCTTCCCCTCTGAGTTATATGAGTGGATCGCAAAGCTAGTAGATAGTCAGGGAAGGTGTAGGCTCTACAAACCGATTATGTGGACTCTAGAATTGCTGCGTAGACTAGAAACGTTGGAAGATAAGATCGTGCGCGTTGTGGACCATTGTCTCAATCGAATTATAGGAGGGTTTATCACCGAGTTCGCGGTAAACATGACAGTTAGCTATAGCGAGGTGTAACGACGCTTCCTCAAATGACCGCTAGGTAAGTACATTAAATCTTTGAACACTTGGATTAAAATGCTACTGTGTGAAAAGCAGGTTATGCGAATAAATTGACGTTTGGGGCTACGCGAAGTGGGAGGATCTATAGAAACGAAGGAAGCGCAAAGATAGAGAATAACCCCTTGATTTCGCCTCGGCGAGAAAGCGAGGAAGAGCTCGTGAAATTTTCACCAAGAAGTATGATTAGTCTGATAAGGTAGCGAATTCTGCACATACCACCTCCACCTACACCGCCACCAGCCTCACCATTTTCACCTCCATCTCTGCCCACACCACCTCCGCCACCACCACAGTTTAATATGGCGAGCGCGATAAAATTGCTGGTATCCAGAGGAGTAGGGAACAAAGATCCGAACCAATTTTGGTTTGTGGTAAAGGTTGTATGGGAAGCACAAGGAGTCGTGGATGAAAGTATAAAGAAGGCAACACTGGTAAGCACGTAGCAGGATTGCGCCCTAACATGGTACATTAAGCATTCTAATGACCATCCAAATGCGGGGATCACAGATATCCAGGCCGCGTTGAATAGGGAATTTAGCAGACCAAAGTTGGAGACGCAATCGATTATCAGGTTTAAGGAAATCATGATGCTTCTAGGTGAGACCCCATGGGATTTGGATCAGAGACTGAAGAGTATGGTTCACAAAGCCAACATAACCTTTACAGATGGAAAGCACCGCGCATGGTTTGTAGCGTCACTAATGCCGCATTTAAGGACGGTGTTGTCACAACAGAAGTTATCCACCAAAGCCGAAGCTTTGGAGATTGCAATGAGACTGCACGAGACCCCAATACAAGATCCTAGCCTGGGAGTCCAACAAATCCACACACAACTGTAAAATTTGTGTTTGGAATGCAGAGTTTGAAACATGATAGGACAAAACTCACCCAAAAGTGCGTGAGGAGATATGGTGCATAAAATGCAAAGGCCAGGGGCATGACAAGGACCATTGTCCAGTCTTCGCGAACTACTTGGCGGGAGGAGGGCTGATGCCATTAAGACCAGAGGCATAAGCAGGACCGAGCGTGGCACCTGCATTATGTTGCACGATTTGTCAAATAGGAGGAAAACATGCTACAGATAATTGTCATCTATTACAGAAGTATACGCAGACGTCCCAATAATTGTTCTGTAATTTCTGCAGGTCGGTAGGCCATGATGAGCGCACCTGTAGAAGTTATGAATTGATGATGGATCGGGTTCCTGCCTACAGAATGCAGACCGAAACGCAAGCCCTCGATCCAAATGCAGGGATGGCGCGCACTAGATTTCAAGGGCGCGGACGAGGTCGAGGTGGAATGGGACCAGGAAGGGGTCGTGCACAGCTGATTTGTTACAATTGTGGAGGGCTAGGGAATTATGCCCGCGATTGTACAAATCCGGCAAGAGCATCATGTTTATATTATACTCAGTTTGATCATGAGATGGACTGCCCTATACTGATAGCGAGGCTACGCGATAAAGGGATACTCCAGCCTCCCCCGACTCAGAATTTGCAAATGATGAGGTCTGAGCCACGCAAAGATGACCCAAATGTAAACATCGTGCTCAGAAGAAGTATCATGACAAGAGATGATAAAGGTAAGCAACCTGAAGAAAGTGCATGGGTTCGCAAGGCTCCCACAAAGGAACCTGAATTTGATTTGGAGCGCACGAAGGAGACATTCATGGAAGCTAAGAAGAGCTTCACAGAGGCCTCCACTTCAGGAAGTAAGGATCAACTAGAGCCCAAGATGGATCCTTTAATGATCACTACCTTTCTGGAGACATGTATGAAGCTACTGTGTGACAACAAGGCTTTGAAAGGACTGCAGGAGATTATCACTAGGTGCGTTGGGTGAGGAGAACCTCACGTAGTCTGGAATCTCGGGAAACATACATCGCAAACAAGAAGGGAAATGAGATTGACTGTGCAAATCGGGGAGTATGAAACGGATCAAGTGACTTTGGATCTAGGATCAGACGCGAATGTACTGCCAAAGCAGACATGGGAGCGCATGGGCAGACCCGCGTTGCATTGGTCTCCCATTCAATTATGAATGGTGAACCAATAGAAGATCCTACTGATGGGAATATTGTAGGGAATAATGGTAGACATCGAAGATGCAAGCGCGCTTGCAGATTTCGAGGTGATAGAGATTGTCGATGACAACAATCCCTATCCTGCGCTATTGGGAATAGATTGGGCCACTGATATGAACACAGTGATAAATCTAAAGAAGCGCAAAATGATCTTTGAGAAAAAGTCACTGCGCGTAGTGGTACCTTTAGATCCTGTGGAAGGATTGCGCTACATAGAGCCAGTGCATGACGATGAGAGCGACAATGAACTAGACTGTATCT
Organism: Pinus taeda; assembly: GCA_000404065.3. Classification (NCBI taxonomy): domain Eukaryota; kingdom Viridiplantae; phylum Streptophyta; class Pinopsida; order Pinales; family Pinaceae; genus Pinus; species Pinus taeda. Next base: position 488,478 of record APFE030627262.1, read on the forward strand.
ACAAGATAACCGCTCAGGAACATGATTGGGTAAATCCTACAGTTGATGGTAGGGTTTCGTGGGAGCGCAAAAGCTCCTGCACATCAGATTTGGATGAGGAAACAGAACGATGGCAAAACCGGTTACACGGGGTAACCACGCTCAATTGCAACATGATGGTAAGATCACTGCGCTACGTGACAACAGAGGTAAGGGATCTACCTATGTATGACGGGTTGACAGCGGTGGATGAATTCTTGAAAAAAATTGAAAGAGAATTGCTAGAACAATAGCAGTTTGATGCTCTGAAATGGGCACTGCGCGCTACGCCTGCAAAGTGGTGAGGTATGCACCAGCAGAGTTTCGAGGACTGGCGAGAATGCCAAAAGATGATGCACTTACAATTTGGGAAGGCTCAGATGAGGATGGACGCTAGGCATGATGAACAAAACAGCTTGCGCACCCACCTTTCTAGATGGGTACAGGTGTATGGTACACAGCCCGCACGAACGCACACTGCTCTCACAATAGGAAATAGGAACAACAAACAGAAGCAGGTAGGACAAGTGCGTGAACCATGAAGTATGATACAACCTAGCGCGCTAAAACCATACATGGGGAAGCCTTTGACAAGGTGTGCGCAATGCTGAACAGGGTCCACCATGTGAGACGCACCAACTGGGACCTGTGCGTACCAACGGTTGTAGGGCTTATAGGACCATGTGTAAAACTCTGACCACACAAGTGCTTCCAAAGTAGAAGTATGAAGCAAGCGTTGAAATCCCTGTGGAGCATGCGAAGTCGAGTCCGTGCGTAACAACACTTGTAGATATGATGGTCCACACATATCAGAATGAAGATATCACACAACTATGAGAAACAGAACATATAAGACTTGAGGAAGAAATCCAACGGGGAAACTTTAGACTTCATGAACTTGAAAAAGACCTGGTACGGCTAAGGGAGAAAACCGCTTTAATGGACGTAGAGGTCAAGAAGCTAGAGAAAGAAATAAATGAAGCATTTCTCGTTGAAAAACCGAGGATGGCAAAGCAAGGTGTGTACGATCATACTGAAAAATTGGAAAACTATCATCGTGAACTGGTTAGTTTGCTGCCGTGGCTTGGACCGCATATCGCTAAACGTAGTGACCAGGGTAGCGCATTGCAAATAGTAGAGTGCGCAATGTTGATAACCACAATGGAAGATGGGGATTCTCCGCGAACTATAATAGAGGATAGGATGGAGCCCTGCACGGGTGGTGCGACCACCTGACTAGCCGTAGGAAGAATAGTCTTAGCAGTCCAGGAAGTTGCAAGGGAGCACGGGACTATAAAATATTCTGCCTGGGAGCTGCACGATATTGGAAATGCATGCTGAATCAGAACGTCACAGGGTATGCGATCGCGCATGGAGGGTTGTGCTATTGTGCGGGTTGGCTGGGAAGTGACCATTGGTGTCACTATTCATGATGGGATGTTCGATTTGAGGCCAAATGGAGTGGACGATGGGTAGTTAAGACGCGAGTTATGGGAAAGATTTGGGAAAATCTTCCGCCAAGAAAGCATTAATGGCCCAAAATTGGGGGGAATGGTCGAATTTGAATTCGAAAGGTGCTATAAAACTCAAAGGGCTGGCTAGCGAACAACACTTGGTCATTTGAGAATTGAGCCTTGAGCAGAGCACAAAGCATTGAGAGCCGAGCGATAATTGAGCCCCTAAGTTCGCGAGAGACAGATTACAGCCTAGAGATAATGACGACCACTAAGGATGGGTTGGGAATTGAAGAGGTCACCGGCGGCGAGGGCGCGCAGACCCAAATGGTGGAGGATGTTCTTGAAGGCGTCGGGGTGGTGACAGAAATCCCCAAATCACCGCGAACACCGAGGCCCAAGAAGGATAAACAGGTAATGGGTCTAGTACGCATGTCCCCAAGGAATCCATGGCACAACAAACTATCCATGGCAGAGAAGGAGAAGACAGTCATAATAGAAATAGATGAGGAAGAGGAAGACTTGTAGGCCCTGATCGTCGCAGCCGAAGAAGAAGAAGATGTGGAGGAGGATATTCGACCATTGCGCTCTGCAACAAAACTACCCGCATATGTCCCTTCGCGGAAAGGGAAAACCAAAGTACCAAAGGATCTAGATGAGACAAAGAGTTCACTCCAGACCCCGCTCCTCCTTAATGGCATTGTATTTGAGGGCACACACCTAGGTCGCGTGCCAACCATGAAATTTGAAGACTGGGACCTCGCTGACTGCAAGAAGTTCCCACACCTAGAGACCGTGAATTTTATGAAGCAGAATATTGAGGGGGCAGTGATAACATTAGAGCCGCAGAAATGGCTACGCAGTGTGGAAAAGATCAGGTTGCTGCACTTGTTATGGATACCACATTTCCACCGTGCGCCCATCACAATTTTCGTCATCAGTCAGTTGCTCTGCCTAGTGCATGATGGGTATCTATGGTTGGAGGAGCCTATTCCCATCACAGAAGACCTCATTCACCATATTTCTTGGCTCCCCTGTAAAGGAAAAGACCCCGCAACTATAGCCGGAAAAGGTAGCAATTTGGCTCTTGCAGAAGCCATGAAGGCGAAATATAAGCTCGAGAAGAAGAAGAGGGGCTACATCATCTCCATCATTAAGGACAAAGGGGTGTGCATAGTGACCCAACTCTTGGCCAACAAAATTATGAGAAACTATCGTGCCGATGAGGTACCGACGCCAATGGTCGCGCTAGCCGAGTAATGCGTGGAGGGGGTCCAGTTTAACTGGTCCAAATTCCTCTACGAGGAGTTTTTGACAAACTGTTGTGAAGCCCAGGAGCAGGGTAAAACCTTCCACTACGTGTGGTTACTATTATCCATATTACTAGTAATGGGAGAACTACCGGAGGACAATCAATTCCCTAGCATTGCAGAGAGTTACCAGAGGCTACAAAGTACGCTTCACTCTGGGCTACCAAGGATGCGAAACAGATTTGCGACACCAAAATTTTCTGGGTGCTCATGGATGTGAGCATCTGGATGTGGATCAATCAGAGGTTGCGCCTGTCACCTACGGTGTACAATAGTCTGCAGAGTTTTGCAGACTTCAAAGCTAATATGCACAACATTTATATCAAGGTGCGAAAGGATCTGACAAAGCAGTGGACGAAGCTACCGTTTTTAGCCATTGATGACATAATTTTTACTGTCTTGGAGACATGGCCTCTCGAATGGCGTGCCCCAGACCTAGCAGAACTGGAGAAGGCGACAACCCAGAAGAAAAAGGACGATGCTAAGCTGCACGTCACTCAATTGGCAGAGAAAAGGCAGAACGAAAAAGCAGTAGCTGAGGTAAGGGTAGTGCGAGAAGCGACACAGAAAGTCACAGAGCAGAAGAAGGCCACATAAGCAGTAGCAGCAACGCAGGCAGCAGAGGCAACAACATCACATGCAGACGAGGACCACGCAACGTCCTCAAGGCTGGAGGTAGAGGAAACAGAAACAACAGAAGGGAGCGTAGACCCAGGGGCCGCATCCACACAGTTAAAGCACCCACGCATCGGAGAGAGATCGGGCCCAAGGAAGAAGGTCAAGGCCTTGAAGTTTGCCATTGACCCGATCACCTTAACCGAAGGTGATATCCATGACATCGACGAGGTCCACGATGTCACAAGTGAAGCGCTTCAGGAATTCATGCAGGAGCATCAAACTATGTTGGGGACTCTCATGGCGCAGCTACAGGATTTATAGGTGCGACCCCCTCAGGAAGGTACCCTATCAACACACGTCGCAACAGGAAGCTCAGCAGCAGAGCAGATGTTGCGCGCAAGGATGGAAAACACAATAGTGTTTCCAAAGGGAGCTCTAATGTCATCCAATGTGATGGATCGGTTATCTATTAGCATGATGAAAGGCCTTGACCTTAATCTCACTGCCCTTCTTCGGGAAATGTTGTATCAGTTATAGGATGGGATAGCGGTAGAGATGCGGACCAAGGAGAGTTGCGTGATCCAAGTTCTTAGCGAGCAGAAAATAAACATAAAATAGCTCATCTTGCAGCATGATGAATTGGTGTCGCAGAATCAACGGTTGGTGCAGACAGTAGATGATGCTTGTTGATGCATCCCGGAGCTGGCCATCGCAGCAGATCTACCGGTAGAAGTGCAGATCCACAGTTTGGCAAATGGAGTCTGCGAGGCTAGAGAAGAAATGACAAAGGTTCAGCTGGAGTTGAATCTTCAGATTGCCAAGCTGCAGTTGAAGGCGTAACCTTCCACTCCCCCGAAAATCAAAGAACAGCGCGCTAGCGCTATTGCATCAGGGTTGGAAGAAATTGGAGGTGCAGTGCGTGACTGTACCAACATGTTGGAACAAGCACTTGAGGTCCTCACGACTTTGCAAGAGGACCCCAACATCTAGCACCTAGAGATTGAGCCACGCGAACTCCAATAGTAATACGACAACATCAGAGGAACTGCACAGACGGTAGTCCTCACTCAGTGGCTTGCGAGGATGCAACAAGCCAAGGCATTAAAGGAGCAGGTGGACGTGGCGCGCCATAAGGAAGCAGTTCTCAAAGAGTGCGTTCAGCCATGGATTGACGAGGCCTTCACAATCACGACAAATATTGAAGGGAAGCTCACGCACATACAGGGGATGCATGTGCAGATGCAGGGAAGCGCACCGACCACAAAGGTCTAAAAAGAACGGATGCAGCAGGTTCAACAAGCAGCAGCTCAGTGTGTTGCCGACATCAGAACTGTTCAAGAACAGTTGGAGGGACTCCGCGCCAAGATCGCCGTGTCGACAGAGTGACTCGAGGGTGAGTCATGATGTTTGTTTTAGGGACCTGTTGGGCATGGAATCCCCCCACAACATGTTTTTGGGCTCAAAGCCCAAGTTTTGAGTGATATTATTGTAAAGCTTCACGTTTTTGCGGGTGTGCAATGTATGTTAGAGACATAGGCTGTCCACCCTAAGTTTGAATGTAATGTTGGCCCAGATTGTATAGATAGAGCGAGGCTCTAAGTTGTAAAGAGATGATCATAATATCATAGCATCTAGTGGATAGAATGAGATAGCAAAACATAGAAGAAGAGTCTAAGTGTGTCTTGGGTCGTAATATTAGGAAGAGGCTTTCGAGTGTGCAGAGGCCTAGTAGAGTCCGCAACTGAGTACGTGGACCCCTGCAGCTGAGTGCGCAGGGCATAATGGAGTCTATAACCGAAAGAAGAGAATCATAAAGAGAAGTTTTATCTGAATTATGTGTATCTGTCTTGGGTTATTATTTTTTGAATATGAATTCCAATTATACTGTTTATTTATTGCGCACTTATATGAATTGTGAATATTGTTGAGTATAACTGAAAGCATAAAAATAAGCTAAGTTAATCAACTAATATTGGGTTACTAGTAAGGAATTGGGCAATAACATTGCTTGGTCCCCGAGTACAGTTGCGCGAAGGCAGTATCTCAAGCTGTGAGGTACCGGGAAGTTCGCGTAGCGACGTGCGCGCAGGGTCGAACCACGGACCACTTGAAACCATCAGACATCCCCAGGGTGCAGAAACATGGTTCTGGCACCCTCCCATACTACTTCAGGTGAGACCTTAGTCCACGCTCCACGGACTGTTGCCGAAAGGGCTAGTAGTACCGGGATTTGTTTGGCTAAATCACCTTTGAACTTGGGTCAAGCCCCAACAAGCCAGCAGATAGGGAATAAATGCAAGACCAAGTGGAGCAAAAAAACCCAAAGATAAATATAAACCAAGGTTTCATGGAGTGGGAACATTTTTGAGAGTGAGAGCATCCTTTTCAAAACAATCCTTGGGAATAGAGCATCCCAGGAGCATGCATGCACCCACACGCAAACACACACACACACACACACACACACACACACACACAAAATGGAAATTGGTTGCATAATATATGAAAACATGCATATTTGTACATCAATGAAGATAGAAATAACAACCATAGTACATTACTGATTAATTATTTAGACATCAACCATCTAAATTCTAGTAATTAGAAATAAATGTACAAAATTTTAAGCATATAATAGAAAGTTGACCATTAACTTATCGTTGAAAATGTTATCCAACAATTGTCAACATGATGTAATAGTAATGTTTATAAATTAGGCCATCTACACATTGAAGCATGAATACTAAAAGGTCTAAATTCAAAATGCTATTACATCATCTATGGAAAATAAAGTACTGAATCTATCTAGTATTCTCTTCCTTACACCACCACAACTACTACGTGGGATTCCATGTGGTGGTAGTGAAGTATATGGAAGCGAAATGTGCGGAACAAAATATGAAACCCCTTTTGTTGTCGCTAGAGTCCTAGACATGGGGACCATGGCACTGGATGGGGGTGGCATCTCAACACAATCATCATCATCATCCATAAAAGCATCATCGGATTTCTCTAAATACAACACTTTATCCTTCAAACTATCCTCCTTCGCATTTTTGTCCCAAAACATCAATACGTTATTCAAATTTGCCTCCTTATCGTAATGGGACATCAATTACAAGTTATAATGAACATAAACGAAGCTCTCTGCCTTGTTTACATTCAACCTATTTGTTTTGACATAAGAACTAATGTTCACCAATTGTGAGAGCACCCATGTTGCAGAATGTTGTATCTATGGGTAGCACTACCATGTATGTTCCACCACTTCTTGACAAGAAATGCTCCACCTATTGGATTTTAAGCACAATCAAAGGGTTTACATGTGAAAAGAATACTATACTAGCTACTTGTAAAGCAAGAAATAAGAGAGAATAAAACTACTGAGAAATTGGTTAATGAACCAAGGAGATAATTCAAATTACTCATAAAATTCGATGTTATATTATTGAACTTGAATACAATATATGGATTCTCTAGGAGGGAAATCAATTCGAATTAGGTTAGGGTTCCATGTCCATGCACTGAGTATAACTCAAAAACACATTCCCTAGTTGACAAGTAAGTTAAAATTAGATTAGGAGACCCAAAATTAGAAAAAAAATACTAAAATGGAGTGAACTGAAAGTAAGTGGATTTAAAAATCAGTTGGAACTAATAACCATTTAAATTTGGTTGAACTCGGTAGTATAACTAAAAGTCAACTAACAAGGTGAGGATAGAGAAACATGACAATTAATTGTTACAAAGTAGGGAGGGAGTGCATACTTACTCTAGGAAGGCCTATGCATGAGGTAGTATAAATTACTGGAATGGAATTATCCATGTCATCCTCCAACCAGTGTCTATTCTATCACATGTCATACTAGGTGGCACAATTGCTAAAATTAGACCCACTCAAAAATAAAACCTTAAAAATAGAAAATGTGCAAAATGATAGTCAATGCCTAGAAATGAATGAAAAGTGATCATATGTGCCCCTAATAATGTATGGAATAGGGTCTAATGATGTACATAGTGTAGGTCTTGATGAGGTCTTGATGAACTATTGAGTCACGAATGTATGCCAACGTCCCCCTTGAAGCCCAATTGGGGAGTATGCTAGTGAATGAGTCTTGACAATTCTCAGCTATGTTAGGTACTCATGTACAAAAAAAGGAAATCAATGTGTTTTAGAGATTTGCAGCCATGTTAGGTGGTCATGAAAAAAACTTATGCATGACACAATATGAGAAGAGTGAGGTAAAGAGGTGAAAACCCAGTGGGAAAAAATCTCCCCTCAAAATACAATGCATGCTATGTCAACTATCATGCAATTTCTACAAATAAGGATAGTGTTGCTGATCAAACCCATCATGAATTTTTCCTTGAATCTATCCAATGCCATCATATGCAATCCTTTTCTTTCTGTTTGAGCCTTATACTTGCTAACAATAGAAATGAGAGCTCATAAAGTGCCAAAAAATTGAAAATTAATTCCCTGTGACTTGGAAGTTTCACCCACTAGCACATTATAGAGTATTATGTGCCATCCATAGCATGTGATATGGATTAATAATGAGTTTTTGATGGGATTTTGAGTAAGATTATAAAATCTGATTAGAAATATGATCCAAAAGGTATGCAAAAAAATCTTGAAGACGTCCCTTAATATGAGGTGTTGGAGAATTTATTGTAGTAGGATCAGTGAAAGGTGTCAACGAAGAATGTTCTGATGCAAACCCATGATAAGAAAAACCTAAGTCAAAAATTAATTTTTTAGAAGATGAAACAATAAAAATGAAAGAATGATCCATAACTTGATCGTCTAGAGGTTTATCTTTAGTCTTTTTCTTGACATTGTTTGGTATGTAATCCTCTATATTATGTTGTTGAAGTATTTTGGCCATTAGATTAATTGTCTTCACCATACAATAATTCTCTATATGGAACCATCTATCGCAATAGATGCACTTTATTCTCTCCTTGGATTTTTCTCCATTGAGAATCTTAGTCTCCTTACTTGATTGAGATCTTTCTCCATCTATATGATCAAGATTCCATATTTTCTCCTTGCCTTTCTTATTATCATCCTTCACTATAAGTGCATAGGGTTTGGAAGGATTAAGAACCCCAATGTGTATGAGATTATTCTGATAATGTATCAAGGACTCAATGAAGTCATCCAAACACAAAATCTTGCAATTCTTACCCATAGAGAGTTTAGCAGTATGAAAAGAAGAGACAAAGATAAAATATTGAGGACCTAGTTTAGAAAGTATAGAAAGGATAAGTTATTCCTCCTTCCTTTCTATCCCACAAGCTTTTACCTATGTCATTAGAGTCTTAAATATTGAGAATAAGTCTTCTAGGGTCTTGAAACGGTTGGGACTTATAGAAATCATGTCATTCTATAGATGATGTCCTCTTCACTCATCTTGATTATCAAATAGTCCCTTTAGTTTTGTCCAAACTTCCTTAGGTGTTGAACATTACAACATGAAATAGTAGACCAGGTGAGATGGAAAAACAAAGCATCCCATAGGATTCATCCATATTTTTGAAGTGTTTCAACTTCTCAATGGCTAATGTAGGCTCAATTTAAGTACCGATTGTAATCCTATAGAGTCCCTTACTACACAATAATAAAAGGATTTTTGGCTTCCAGTGAAAATAATTAAAAGGAGCGAGGAACATTATGAGTTTCTCCATTCTCTTTGGGATATTCTAATATTTTAAATTCTTAGATATGATCTCCATATTTCTCATAAACTAACTTATGCTTTGATACCATGTTGGATTTTAAGCACAATCACAAGATCTAAGTGTGAAAAAATACTATTCTAGCTACTTGCAAAACACAAAAGAAGAGAGAATAAAACCTATGAGAAATTGACCAATGAACCAAGGAGACGATTCAAATTAATCATAATATATGATTATATATATGTTATTTTTAAACATGAATACAATATACAAACTCTTTAGGATGCCAACCAATTCGAATCAAGTTGGGGTTCCAAGTGCATGCACTGAGTATAACTCAAATGACAAGTAAGTCAAAATTAGAAAACTATCCTAAAATGGAGTGAAATAGAAATAAGTGGATTTGTAAATAAGCTAGAACTAATTAATAACTCTTATATGCAAAATAATAACCAATTAAACTCCAAAATAGGACTAAAAGTCAACTAATAAGGGGAGGAGAGAGAAAAATGGTGGTTAATTGTACAATGTAAGGAGGAAGTGCATATTGACTCTAGGAAGGCCTATGCAAGAGGTGATATGCATTAGTGGAGTGGAATTATCCATGTAAAATCCTCTATCTAGTGTCTATCCAATGCCACATGTCATCCTAGGTGGCACCTCCTGCTAAAAATAGAAGACCCTAAAAATAGAAAATGTGCCAAATGATAGGGAAAGCCTATTAGTGAAAGAAAAGCGGTAATATGTGCTCCTAACAATATATGGAATAGGGTCTAATGATGGCCAAAATGTAGGTCTTGATGAACTACTGAGTGTAATGTACCCCAACACCACCATAACTTTTATTGGGATCCTCATCATTAATATCTTCTTTCAATCTTTGTCTATTGTGTATCCTTTCCTCTAACCACCCAATTTTTATGAAATTGCCTAATCCAAGCCTTAAAATATGGTAGAAAAATCTTAGCATGCCTGAGCAATGATTTTATTTTTAGTGAAGAGTACTTTTTTTCCAAGTCCATGACAAAGGAGTTCAACAATCAACACCACCAACATTGGGGTACATATAGGAATTAGTTCTCTTTATTAAATGCCAATAAATACCCTCATACGTGATAGATTTCAATGAAAATGCTGCAAACCTATCGTTCCTCAAATCTTGAAAACTATTAAGTTTTCTAAATTTTGAATAGGATATGAAGTTCTGTTGTCTCCATATGAACTCTGATGAGGTTGGAACCACTCTAAAACATCATGAAACAATTAATGGTAATGTTAACAATTTAAGTAAAAGGTTACTATAACAATTTAACATTATAATTATGAAGTATATAGGGAGCACCCAGAGAGTATCCATGGAGTGCCCACAATACGCTTAGGGACTATCTAGGGAGTGCCTTTGGAGCATGATATTTGGCTCTAGGAGTGTCCTTGTGAGTGTTGCACTCTCAAATTGGTAGGGAGCATGCTTAACAGGTCTAGAGTGCTCTCCAGGATTTTGGGAGTGCCCTACTTGAGTGCTCCTACATAGAGCACAGTTCTAAGGCCAGAGTAGGGGGGACATTTCTTGCAACTATGCATAAACATATATAAGCATTTGTAGAGAGAAATTTATCTATAACCAATTCATGATGATCACAATAATTCCGAGATGCAGATAAACCAATTTGATAAACCAAGGCAATATATGATAGACTAATAAGTCACTGATTAGATGATCAGTAGTTAAATTTTTCACTTCCTATATACTTTCAATAACTTCATTCATGATGCATGGAATGAGACATGAACAATGTCTAATATTTCCATAACTTAACCTTGATGCAAGAAGGTACCTCCCAAGCCACCTTTTTTCTAGACAAATGAAGGTTAGTAGTGGGTGAGCGTTAATAATGCTATGGTTATTCTCCCCTAACACCCTATTCGAGGGGAAACAAGTTAGTTTTATAAGAAATTAAATAAGTAAATTTAAATTATTTGAAAGAATATTTTGTTATCTTAAGGAATTGAATATTATGACGTTATAAGATGCAGAGTCATTTTGGTTTCAAATTTATGGTGCTACTTGTAAGTATAAGCATTAAAATATGGATATTGGCATAGAAATATTTCATTGAGGGAAAAATTTCAAAAAATTGAAAGGGTAAGATATAAAATAATTTCTACTTAGAGTATTTTGGGGTCATTCTAAAGCAAAGAGTTGATTGAATAAATATTTATTTTCAAATTTAATTGGCGTGAGTACGACTTTAGTTGTGCTTGGGTCTATAACACTTAATGAAACTAACATGTAAATTTAGGTTCTAATGTTCGACACTATCCAAGGTAATTTTATTAGTCAAAGGCGGTAAAAAAGGCCTTGCATGACCTAAGCTCCCCCTCCCCCAACTTCCGCATTCAATGACCTCAATCTCCTTTTGTAATATTTAATACCCTAACTTCACATTGCAATTTGTTTGCCTCACTGTTTACCTCAATGCGAATGTTTTCAAATATAGTATGTGCTTAACCAACAAACAAACAAACAAACCATTTTAAAGAAATGATTAAATATCAATTAAATATATGAAAAATAAACACACACACACAAATATATATCCACCCCTTCTCGATTGAATCAAGCCCCTCCTTATTTACCTATGGCTTCCTAAATCAAATATCACTAAAACCACTTCAATTGGATTTATGATCCCATTGATTTCATTGTATCCCATCATTGTGTATACTACCCATTCACTGCTTAACATGTCGAGGCCATGAAATTGAACCTAAACATACATGTTGGTTATGGGTTGTTAATCCATAGGGGTGATTCCATAGAGAGTGGTTATATATGGAGCGTTGGTAAATGCAATAATTTCACAATTGTGAGTTTTACAAAATATAGGTTAGTAAATGGATGATACTCCAATTTCTATTATAGCGATGATAGTGTTGACAAGGTAAGAAAATGCAGTTTTATATGAGCAATACCCACTAGTGTTCAATTTGTATTATAGTAATAATGGTATGTAAATTATGTGGACCATGTATCATGATATGGTAAAATGGGATGTATTTTTGCATACTCAGGATTTAGTTAATTGAAAAAAAATGATATGGGCCATAGTGCTAGTTGGGAAGATTTTGAGTTGAAGGGTGCACTATGAAAATATATGTTAAAACTTAGGGTATTTCTTCAATGAATGAAAGCATGGGAATTCTTTGTAGGGTGGAGAGATCATAAAAAATATGATTTTTTCAGGAAGCCATAACAAAGTTGAAGGAAGCAACCAAGGAGAGAGAAAATAGTGGAAAGGTATGAAATCTGGTTGAAATAGTGTGATATAGAGATTATAATTTTAAAACCTTAAGCAAATTGATTAGGTTTATTTATTTTTAGTTCAAATTAGTAGATTGATTTTAGGCATTGTTCTTAAATTTTTGTTCCAAGGGATGTTTTGTACAAGTGAATGCTTCTTAGGAGTAGTTGAAAAACAATATCTATAGTAAACTAAGTTGAAGAAAAAAACTAAAAAATTGGATTATGTTAGGATAATTAGACATTTAGGAATAAGCTAAGTTCAATTTAGTCTAAAGTTTCCTTAGGTAAAGTGTACTACTTTAATGTGTTTTTATAACTAACCGATATGATGATCATGGTTATTTTCTATACATAAAGTGATTCAATGACCCATCTTCTCCTTGATACTAACGCCACATTTTTAGACACTTAGGAATTAGTTATGTTCAACTTGGTCTAAGTGTCTTTATGTTAAAGGTGTTTCTTTAGTGTGAATTTGTAACCAACCTGACTATCATGATTATGTTATAGCCATAAAGTGATCCCATGGTCCATCCTCTACCTAGTAATAATGGTATATGATTTGTGGATTAACACACAATTGGTCAATGATTTTTATTTAAAGAGAATGGAGGATCATTTGATAATTATCGATAATGAATGGTGCTTATGTAGATTATTTTTCTTTTGCATCAATACACTGCCTCAAGTGGTCGTGTTTGGGGCAGTGCACTATTTCCTTATTTGAGAGTTTTAACCTCATATATGTTGATGTACTAATTGTTGATATCTTTGTATGTGAATTTGATTTAAGTTGTTTGACCTATGTTGATATGCACTAAGTTGAGCATATTTTTCACGTAGAACATATAATGATCCCAATAAATTGATTCATCATATACATATTTTAGAAAGATGTTATAAATTTAATACAAAGATTTTTCCTAATGGTTTGATAATCAAAATTAGGTATTACTCTATCCAAGTGTTGAAGACCATTTTTATTTTAATAAAATGGATATATTTATATTAAAATGAAACTATGGTTGACCTGTCAAAGATGATAATACCAAATTTACAAAGAAAAACTATCTTATTCTCCATAAAATATAAAAAATAATATATTTTTACTATTTGCTATTTGGAATAACTTTAAAGGCCTAGAGATATTACTTTCTATTTGGCTTCTATATCGTCATACCAACAATTTACCAAAAATACAATTTTATAGACCATGATAACTTTCAAAAATTAAAAGAAATCCAACCCATTGGGGGTTTCCTTCTTTCCCATTTGGTTGAACTGTCAAAGATGATAATACCAAATTTACAAAAAATAAACTATCTTATGCTCTATAAAATATATAAAAAATACATTTCTACTATTTTGGAATAGCTTTAAAGGTCTAGAGATACTACTTTCCATTTGGATTCTATATTTTCACACAAACAATTTGACCAAAAATACAAATTTACGAACCATGATAACTTTCAAAAATTAAAAAATCCAACCCATTGGGAGTTTCCTTCTTTCTACCAACCTTGGATGTCTACAGGATTTTTTCTTTGCTTTATGTGAGTTCCATTACATTATCTCTTCTTCCCAAGTTGGTATATATTCTAGACCATTAGATCCCATAGAAAAATGGGGGGAGTCATTGATTGAATGCCTTTTCCAATTGTCCTTTTTCCATTTCCAATGTTTCTAAATTTTCCCATTTCCCACTCATTATCCCTTCCATTTCTTCCATCCCCAACAAAATATTTTCGATGAAAATCTCAAACTACGCGTGATTGTTCTCTCCCATTTTATTCACTATCCTTCAATTTTCAAACATATAATAGAATACATTTCTATGTCTCCCTTACATGCATCTCACATCGTCTCATTCTCGTATGTAAATCTGAATTTTAACAAATAATACATTTGTTAGAATAAGCATTATCCTAGATTTTAGAAAATTAATCCAACTAGTTCCCAAAACACAAAGTTGAGGACAAACCTTAGCCAGAGAAATCTTATGTTGTCTCGAAATTAGAAGCCAAAAGCAAATGGGAGACACACCGCAAACTAAAATAATAAGGAACCATATTATTCGACGGCTAGTCCTACTTGCTTTCGCTTATCCCATCCTTCTTGGGTTATTAATTATGCATTTCCTATGATGTATGGGCAAGGAGGCACGCTGAATGTAAGGATATTAAATACCTAAATGCCCACCATTGTTGAGTGCCGCCTCTTGTCCCATAATATTAGCCATTTGGGCATGAGCACTGGATCAATGAAATTTCTTGGGAGGTGGCAAAGATCTAAAATCCACACATTTTTCCTCACCATGCCTATCTGCAAACACATTGCTTCAATTACTTATTTTAAAGGTGTGTGTATGAGTTGAACATCCTAAATATCCTATGGTAATCTATGGATTCCAAGATTCTAATAAGGATTTGATTTCTAATAACAAGCTTTCTTAGATGTGTGTTTGGAAGAATTGAATTATAAGTTATAAATTATTATTAAGGAATGTCTTGGGAATGAAATTTGATTGATCCCCTTTTCCTTCAATATCCTCAACCTTTTATAAAGACTCAATCCTCATATTGATTGAATTAAATTTGATTGTCTCCTTCTCTTTCAATATCCTCAACCTTTTATAAAGAACCAAACCTCATGTTGATTATTGAATATTTCACCTAATACTTTCGTTTTTTTGTTTGTAAATAAGCAATGGGATTTCTATTCATCATTCAAAACAAAATTACATTCATAGACTTTTGTAGCTGGTCTACTTGATTGGAAACCATACCAGCTACATTATAACCATGTTTTCATGAGACTCCTGGTTATGACATTGCAAATGTTTTTCTTCTTAGACCAACTTTTACAAAATTTACAAAAGTAAAAGTGGCACCAAATTTCTCTGTAACTTCTAACAACTTTTCTTTTCCAACCCAATGGCTCGTCCCTAACATACTTTAGATGCTTACCAGTCCTAGACATAACATGAATATACCATAATTACAGAAACCATACCCAAAAACATAACAAAGACATATAAGAATGGATTAACTATTAGGGTCATCACCTGCGGGCGGGGGGGTTCCGCTTGCTTAGGAGGTTCCTGGTCGTTGCCTTGATGCGATGGATCCCCTCTCGTGCTACAGACAAAAACAAGACACATTGTAGCCAATTGATCGTCCCCATTACTAGGAATGAAGTCCTAGTGATCAAAATAATGCAGGAAAGTATCAAACTTTTTTTCCAAGGAGTCTACACAGTCCTTCTAACGTCGCTCAATATCCACCAATGTGTGTAGATGGATTTCCAGTATTTCCACTCTTCTCTAGAGAATGTCAAACTGCCTTGATTGGGTGCCTTGAGAACCTGTCTTTGCCATGAATTTTCTCATCAGCATCTTCATGTGCCACACTGTGTCCACAGTTTTATGATAAAGGGTTTCTCGGGTCTTGGTAACGTCTGTATCTATCACCTAATCTACCTCCTCTTTCACACAACCCTCCGCTTTATTTTCTCTTGTCTCCTTGACTTCTCACTCTTTAACCTCCAGAATGGCCTTTCCCGCTTTCGGGACAAGGTCCACATAAGCCTATGTAGCTTCTTGTGCCACAGTCTCCATGCATGTTTGTTTGCGAGGGGTGGCTATTGGCTACCCACTTCTTGGCCTTCCCTTGATGTACACATTCCTTCAACGATCCATACACCTGTGAGCCACTATTCTACTTGCATAAAATGGAAATTCTCTGCCTTATGGAGCTGCAAATCACTGTGAAGGAAAAAATGGTAAGTGGGGTGATAAATAACACTGAGCGCCCAAAGCCTGGAGTCCCCACTGCTATGTAGCTCGCTTATTTTGGCCATTATTTCCTGATCGGGGCGTGATAATTCACACAAATTCATCCGTGCATACTTCTTACTTACTCGATTCCGCTTCGACCGATATCATTTCGTTATTGCACGATTTGCATGGGAATCAACTGAGAGCACCGACACTTCTATTGATAATCAATATTGTCCTTGGGGAGAGGATATTTTGTACCAAGGATCTTACCCTCCTTTGTTGCCACCTCACCGACCTTTAACCTCCACGTACCACTTCTCTGGATGATTCCAACGCCTCTTTGCTGTAATGACCGTCCCTTGTGTTCGTTATGAGCCGACCATGTCTTCTGATTCTCGATGATCATTAAACATTTCATGGGGTTTGGCCCCACCAGGGTGCATACCCAACTCTACGATATCTGTCCAAGTCTAAACACTTTCTCTCATGTCCAACTCAATTATGCTATCAGAGTCATCCTTGAGTTGCCCAACTCAAACCTTCTCCTGGCATACATATTCACCCTAAAACGTCATCTCTTTTACTCCCTCACTCGCCAGCCTGCCCGAAAGCTTGTTGGTTGATCAACGGACGAGATTGAAATCAATGGTCTGCATGTTAGCAATTTGTCCTTGAATTCTCTGAATGATATGGCTTAAATGCTAGTGCTTCGTAACCTTCCCTAAGTTGGAGCCATACTATAACCGGTTTGCCACCATGATTACCAAAAGTCTAGTTTCCCTCAATTGTGCAATAGTGGATGTTTGATTTGATCAACAAGTCTAGCCCTTGTTCTAGAGCCAGAAATTACGCTTCATTATTTGTCATTGTTCCTAGATTAGAATAGTAGAGTCTAAGTATTTTACCTGTGTTGTCTCGAATTGCCCCTACCGCTCCAATGTGGCTAGGGTTACCTTTTGAGGCCCCATCAAAATTTAACTTCAAGAACCCTATCATTGGGGGTGTCTAGGTCATTGTAGACCCTTGCACTCGTGGTTCCTTTTTCCTATGAAGAGGAGGTTGGATCCCTTTTATAGCTAAAGTTTCAAGGATTATGTTTTCTTGTGTTGTAGGATTTTTATTTTCCTTTTGAGACCGACAACTTAGGATCGTTACTTGTAGTTGTTGCAGGACTTGGGAGATCAGGGATGAAGGAGGGGAGGATTTTTCCTGGAATATGCAATGATTTCTCTCTTTCCATGCCGCCCAAATAAAAAATCTAGGACACAATCTTGAGGCAAGATTGGCCACTCGGTCTTTCAATATTTCTCCTCTCTAATTATTTAGAGTCTCTTGAATGTTGTCTCTTTGTCAGTCTGATTTCCAAAAGACCCGAGCAACCCAGTCCCATAATATGGCGGCGTATTCACAACTATTCAGTAAGTGGTTGATAATTTCTTCCTTCTTTTGACAGAGGATACATTGGGAGGGGCCAGAAAACCCCCTGTGACAAAGGTTTTCCCAAGTGAGAATATTTTTGTGCATTATCAACCAATTAAAGATTTTATTTTTTGGCCACTGCTAAGATGACCATATCTTACTCTAGTTAAGCCCTTTAATATCTGGTTGGTCCTCCATAAGATATCTTCGAGCTTCCTTTAAGGTAAATTGACCTCCTTCCTATCTACCCCATCGAAGTTGATCCTCATCCTCCGAATGGATAATCCTTGGTAGTTAAAGATCCTCGTCCAGACCTTGGGAAATTTGGGCTAACGATTGTTGTTCAAATTGGTTTAGGATGGTCCACTGTCTCCTTTTTTGATGGTTTCCCCCCAGGTACTAGTACTGATGAATCATCCTTTTGCCTTCTGGTCGCAATGCCTCTTGGAGTACAATTCATTCCGGTCCAACTTGTTTTGGTTCTTGCTGCCATGGATCCTCCCAAAATAGTGTTGTTCTGCTGTTCCTTGCCTCCCAAAAGCAATGCTCCTATATCATTCCATGGTTTTTGTAGGCTAGGTTCCATGAGGAGAAGCCTATCATATTGTCATTAAATATGATTAAAGCTTGAGGGTGCCAGTGTGGAGTATATTTAACCTTCCAAAGCGATGGCCAATAGAGGTTGACATATTTAATCTATTGCCACCATAACTTGGCTCCATAGACAACATTCATTTTTCTGGGCCTTGAAGGCCTAACCCTCCCCGAGACTTTGGATTGCAAATTTTATCCCAACTCACAAGAGCCCATTTGTTTATTTCCTCTGGCCCATTCCACAAGAACTTCATGTGGATTTCTTTGATTTTGTTGAGAATACCTTTAGGGGTTGGGAGCACCAATAATAAAAATATAGGGATTTCTTGCAGTACTGATTTGGCCAGCACCAACCTACCTACTAGGTTTAGGGCATGGTAAGTCCACTTGCTGACCTTGTGTTGTAGTTTTTCTACTAGGGTCTCCCACGCTGATTTCTTTCTTGCTTTTTAGAGGTACTCCAAAGTACTTTGAAGGCAATGTTTTCCTTTGAAAGCCTAAAATGTGGGAAAGGTTTCTTTGCACAACAATGTGAGCATTAAAAAAGAAAACCATAGATTATCCACTGGATCCAGTGATACCTGAATCTTAGGGCTTTTAACAAATTCTCCAGGTATTCCCATTTTAGCTTATCAAATGCTCTAGCAATATCCAGTTGCATTATCCTTCTGTTGTGGTGAAATCACAACACCCCTGTTTTTAACTTATTATTTCATAATAATAATGAAGACCGGTTTCGTAAATTTGGCGAAATTGCCTTTTAATATTTTCTTTTGGTTAAGTGTTCGACAATTTTGCGAGATTTTCATTTTCTTCAGATTTTCCTTTTAATTGCTTTATTGAGTTCGACTTTTCACTAGATTTCCATCTATTCTCGTTTAATCTCACTTAAATACATGGTTTGCAAATGACGTTTCTCCAAAATTCAATGATTTTTATCTCCAAAGTTAAAAATATATATATTATTTTAATTTTTATAAATTAATTATAAATATTGAATTTTAATTCATTTTTATGAGATCCAAAATCCCAAAATTATACAAATAACTTATGAGTCTCTCACCTCACTACTTACCTCATCACTCTCCATTTCAGAACATGTGATTATCGTAATTAGACCTCCAAAATGAGACTCCCGAAATCCCTTTCTCCATCTCTTATGCCTCCCACACTACCATCTCATACTCCCTCATAATCACATCGGGCCATTACTTCGTGCCTCTTTTAAAAAGAGGCCGGAAATCCTATTTAACAGATCTTTCCGAAATAAAAAGTGTGATGAAAGGTTTGTTTCATATAAGGTTGGCTGTATACTAAGGTTTGGTAAAACGTTTCAAGAGGTTGTATTTTATATAAGTTAAATAAATAATTGCTTAAATATTATTAAATGTATCCTATATTATTGTTTATATAAATTATTTTTATATATATATATATATATATATATATATATATATATTCTCGTATATAATTTAATTAATTGGTAAATACATATAATTGTAATTAGTTTAGTTTAGTTTAATTAGTTTTAACTTTGTATATATTTAATTAGTTTAATAATTGTAATTAATTGATAATCAATTTAAATGTTTTTAAATTTCGTTTTAGATTAAGATTTTTAATTAAATTTTTTAATTTTAGTTTAGTATGTATTTTTTTAGAATTTTAATAATTTTGATATTTTAATTTTGGAGGCTTATAAGTTAAATTTTATTTAGTTAAATGAGGCCCATGATGGTTCCTTAGAAAAATAAAAGCACAAAGAATATTTCTGCAATGGTTGTATGACTAGATTTAGTCATTAACTGAGTGTAAAATTTAGAAAAAAATTAATCTCCGAATTTGCAATCAGAACTAATTTTCTGAGTTTAGTTTTTTGCATTTTCATTTCCCAAAGCTTTTAGTTATTTCAAACCCATTCGATTATGTCCTCTTTGACCAACAAGATCTTTATAGGGATCAATGGGAAGCTCTGATTTATTTTTATTTACCTATTTATTTGAATTTTGTTTTCCTAGATTTTGTAATTTTGATTTTGATTTGCAATTTAATTTATTTTTGATTGGTTTTTGACAAGAGAGCAATTGAGGAGATGAAGCACAACAAATTTGGAGCAATGAGAGGGGACTAACAAGGAAGAAGATTCAATATTGGTAGCAACAACTTCAACAGTTCTCCATTTTTAGTTTTCATTTTTGTAATTAAATAGGAGTTTTGAGCGATGAATAAGGGGTTCCACAGTTCTCCATTTTTAGTTTTCATTTTTGTAATTAAATAGGAGTTTTGAGCGATGAATAAGGGGTTCCAGATATGAAGCTTGGGGAGGAAATTCTTTGCAAAGAGAGGGCTTTTTTTACTACTATAGAGAGCATAATTTTGTAGAGAATTAGCTAGTTTGGACAGACTTGTGGAGATTAAAAGAGATGTATTTCAACTCTAAAATTTCATGCTATCATGGAATTTTCTGAGAATTTCGTGTACTCAAAGGCTTTGATTAGATCTTTAATCTTGTACACTATTGTCGGAAATAGAGATTGATTGATGGCCCACATTCAATAAAATTTGATGCAATTCTTAATCCAGATAAGTGTGTGTTTTTTTGAAGTTTTGCACTAATGTAAATTCATTTAATTACATGCTTGTTTAAATCATTTGAAAATTACCTTCTAATGATGGATCTAGTTGCTATCAAATTAAATAACAAATTCAAATAGACAAACACGACATACTTGTTAGTTATTTAGCAAATTCATGTCAAGTTTATCATGGTTTTAATAATGATTGTTTTATGAGAATTATTTCCTTAATGCAATCATATATGACATTTTGGTTTGAATTCATTTTATTTGAATTTGGATGTATGTGCACTAGAGATTTGATGACTATTCATCAAATCGCTAAATAAATATACTTGCTTGAACTAGTGATAAGTCTTAGAACTATTTCCTTGGCTCATTGACTTCATTTTTATTCCAAATTCAAAGCTGGTCTAAATCCCCTTTTACCTTGCTCTTGGTTGAGAGGGGGCCTAATCCTTCTTTCAATTGAGACAGATTTATTATTTATTTATTGTTACTTGCATATTAGAGTAGATATGCCTTTAGTTTTAATGGTTGCATTCTATAAGTCCTCTTATAGATGGGAAAACGTGAAAATGGCTTGGCTGAGACATTAATTCATCTTAAGGATCACCTTCTTGCATGAGCTCTACAAGAGGGAAGATTTGATGTCTCTTTTCTATTGGAAACTAATAGACATACTATAAGCCAATAGAGAGAGAGAGAGAGGGTAACTGGACCCAATTGAACCAGTCATAATCATTTTGGTCTAAGTGAGTCAGTCCTCCTCTATCAAGTGTTGTTGTGTTATCCCATAAGCCTATCTGGTCTCCCAACTAAATCTCTCTAGGGTTTCATAATTGCATCCTGGGCTACTGTTCTTGTTGTATTGAAAATATCTTATTACCTGTCTCTGTCTTTACTGCTAGTTAGTCAGTGATAAGCTGTTACCAAACCCAAGCAATTGGTTTCCATTCCATCTGTCAGTGCTAGTTGGTCTAATCACTGGGACGTTACCCTACCTACCTCGCTAGCTAGCTATTGGGTTGGTCATCCCTATCGCATCTCTCTATAGAGGGGGATATTCCCTAGCGTTTATGAGCTGCTACCTTGTCACGTACTGATATTTATGGGCTGATAAGACCTATCGCTTAAGCTACGAGATGATAAGATAAGCCATATCCCCTACTGATATTCGGGTGGGGTGTTCCAGCCCTACCCCCTAAGCTACATGTTGGGGGTGATATGCCCTATCTCTACCCTCTTTTCTGAATATGATCGGCTTATTTACTCTTTTCTTCTTCTGGGCTCATCATTCACCAGCTATTGAGTGTGTGTGGGTCGAACAACCAACTGGCATAGACAGGTCGGAGCTCCCCATGAAGCGTTTAAGCTCTCCCAACCCTGAAACCCACCCATATTACTATCACCAATTGAGTGGGGTTTATTGGAAGAATGGTTCACCCGACCTCACACCCCACACTTCAAGTCACTTAGGAAGGAGGGCTCCCATGACATAAGGAATGGAGGAAGGAAGCTGGATTTTCTTTCTTCCTTTCTTAGCGCATCCTCCTTTCACATTCATTTGTTGCAATGCCTTCTTTTGACCAATGTTTTTCTCCACCAAGCGAAGTGAACTCTCCCTCTATCAAAGGGAATCTTTATGATAAATAGTAACTCCTCCAAAAGAGAAAAGATTGCTTCTCATATGATGTTGCATGAGTCATTGCAAACCAGCACCAGTTCAAATGTATCAATAAGCAAGGCAAAAGAACATGAATACATGAATTGAAACATGAAATAAATCTAAAGGTGAAAGGCATCATGCAAAGATTCATCATAACTAAAAAGAGCAAATAACAAAAATTATCATCTCGAAGAATCAATGAGGGACATCATTATGTATAAGAACATTTATGAGCACATTGAAAATAATTTGAATGCTTAAACTCATTCATGGGTGAGGAAGGGTGAGGTAATCTTTCATCGATTTTGTGCTAAGGTTCCTGGTTGCTCAAGCAAGGTAACTCAAGACAATTATATATAAAGGAAGGATGGCTTACCTGAAATATGAAGGTAATGAGGGAGTTTTTGTCCGGTAAAAGCGTGTGTACTCCAGAGGTCGGGCACCGATACTCCTCCATTAGCAGATAAAGGTACACAAATTATCGTATTCTACATAAAGCGTATAAGTGATGGAGGATAAAGGTACACAAATTATCGTATTCTACATAAAGCGTATAAGTGAGTTGAGGTTGCAGAAGCCTGTCTCCTCCATAGCCAGCCATTCAAAGCCATCAATCAAAGGGGAAGAGAACGAGGATAACCATCTCCCTGAGCTGAGTTGTTCAAATTCGGAGAGAAAAGGAAGTCATTTTAGGGGAATAAATATAGGGTAGGTCCTGGTCTTACGCATAGCTTAGTAAGGTAAGCACCTGAGCTATAAGGATAAGGTTCTCCCTTACATTATGCTGCTCTGTGAGGGGAACAAATCTAGGGTCCTGAAAGCCCCTGACTTACTTATCGGTTGCTTATGATAATCAGTTGCTCCCAGAATACGTTGCAGCGGATCGCGTGCTTGCTAATAATCGGTTGCTCGAAAAGGTGCTATAAGATACAGGAAAGGGCCCCCATTGAATATGTTCATTTTCTTGGGCAGTGAGGTGACGTGACTGACCGGCGGGTAATTAATTGTGCTTACCTGCCCAGCCAGAATCGTGATTCCCAGTCCCAGCCAAAACGTGTATTCAAGTGGAAAGAGTGACACAGGCCGCCCGTACGTCCACAAGAAGCATTGGGTTCGTCTGTTCAATCACCCAATTCGCTCACCCTTCGTTCAACGAGTTGGCATTATTGATTTAGATTCAAGGATGCCTTTTCAAGATCAATAATCTAATTCATTATATATGTGATTATATCATCAGGGCTATTATTCGGCCTATTGGCCTCGTCTACCTGTCATCAGAAAATGGATCAATCACCACGCTCCAAAAGAAGATAGGTCCCTACCTGCCTATAGCAACGAACGAATGTCTAGCTGCCCACCCATCAAATTCGGGGAAGCAATCCGTTCGATTCGACTAAAGCATAAGTTGGTCCGCGTTTCCGAACTGGGCCTATTTGTTACTGTGAAACCAGAACTATTACTCTCAACGCTGCTTGGCCAAGCCGTAACAAGAGTCCAAGGGTTGCGTAGGTATACAAGGTTAGAGAAGGCGTACATAGACAAAGCATCAGAAAGGCTATGATTGATTTCATTTAGTTTACTTCAGGTTTGCACAATAAGGGGTTGTTTTGTATAGTCATTAGTCTGCTGCGAACCCTTTCCTAGCTGTTTGACCCCTGCCTGGTTGTACAATTTCTAGACGCTATGCAGGTTCTGCCCCTAGGCAGTGGATAGGAGCAGAGCGCTCCCCACGACCCACCTCACTGAGGCAGGCAGCTGATGGGAGAGGCCTCGAACCCTTAAACTCCCAGTGGAAGTTTTAACCCATCTTACTATGCGAGCTGACTAACCGTACCCAAGCGGACCTTTGTATCTATTAGATCTATGATTGAGGCCCAACGCGGATTCCATACAGGGGGGGTGTTGAGGAATTGCACTGCAGCTCGCTCCTGAGTAAGAGGAAATCCCCCAAATCCCCCTTAGCAAAGCTGTCAAAGAATTAGAATTATATAGTCCCGTCAAAGTTGTCATGCAATTGCCCGGTGATACGCGGGCTAAACCAAACCTTTCCGACCTTGACTAATTATAAACTGAACCATGAGCCACTCCCTTACGATGGGAATAAGAACTTAAAGCAATCTCACCCGCCAAGTAATCGAAAGAACCATCGCTTAAGCAATCTCACCGCCCACTAATGCTTCTCTCAATAGCTTCCCCTCCCACGAATGATATCCTTCCTACCGCCCTCCGTTCACTAATGCTTCTCTCCCACCAAGTTGTCCTTTCGCTAGCTGCTTTTGAACCACTCAAGCTGCTACTCCCACTAATACTATTCACTGCCTACCTATTTATCAAAAGAAAAGAAATAGTTCACCAAATATAGTTCTTCGACCCTGACAACTAATTACGCTATATAAACAATCTTCCTACTTATATGAATTGATTCTAAAACTGACCTATAAAGCAGTGGAAATAGAAAGATAGTATATATACTATCTTTGTGCATTTCTCCCAGTCAAATGGGTCACAGTGGAAGACACCTCGAAAACACCTTCTTGCCCTTTCTTTGATATAAATTCATTCAATAAATCTCTCCCCTTTACCTATTCCTAGGGCTCTTTCTCTCTTGCTGGAAGACTTGCTCAGGTGAGGCATGCTCATAAGTACCACTGAAAATGAATAAAGAACTGACAATGAATAAGGAACTTGCCTGACAGGTTGAAGCCTTGATGGGGCCCCTCCTTGAGCCTTGATGGGGCCCCCAAGCCTTGAGCCTTCCTTAATCTTTGATCCATCCTTTGTATCATTAATATAGAAAGTCGAAAAGGTGCCAAGTCGAAATGGGGCCTTGATGGGGCCCTAATTACAACATAAAGAAATTTGAAAAGGTGCAAAGTCGAAATGGGGCCTTGATAAGAGTAGGAAACTTATCAAAGTGAAAAAGGTGCATCGTTGAGGCACATGTTTGTTCCTATCTCTATTTGATATAAAGCTTATCACTAAGCTATCAATTAGGATGGAATGAGTCAAAGAAGGGTGTATTATCACCGCAAGGAATTCTTTGATGATAGTGACTTGCGTAAAAGCGCTTCGCTGAAACTTCAACAAGGAGGGGCCCAAATAATTTAGCACACGAACATGAGCAAAAATGGCAGCAAGAAAAAATCGAAAGATGGCCCAAAGCAAACTCACGAAAAATGGCTACAAGCAAATGACATGCAAACGAGCACACATTGTGGCCCACCAGTTGGGGTCTTAAGCTACTTTCCTCTTATCTAGCTACCAGCCAGTAGCTCAGATACAGAGGTGAGATCAATACTTGTTGGTTCATGGCTACCAATCCGTACCAGTACAAGTTGGCTCAAGATACGAACCCTATCGGGCAACTAAGGTGAGCTCAATTCAAGTGGCTGGCCACTCCTTCTGCCTTACCCATGGATGGCAGTCTCGTTGCCTTACCATAGATTGTTTTGGATCAAAACAACCCTAGGTTTAAAACCCATCCATCCCATTTAAATACAACTAAGGAACTTTTATCTCTCAATGTTGGGATGTCCGACTATTAGTTCATATAATTTCCAGGGAGCCACCATCCCTCGTCTATGCTACCGCGAGTCATTACTCCAGAGGATCAAGCCTAGCTTTAGGGATTTTCATTTCCAAGGAGTTAGGTCTTGGGTAGAGCCCACGGCCAATTGCACCCTACAATGAGGTAACCTTAGGAGGAGGTGATGGTATTCGTAAAGTAAAGAGGGAGTCAAACAGGACACCTAAACAACATTCTGGCTAAGACATCTCCAAGCTAACAGAGAGATCATAGCCAACTTCAAGAGGACAAACAGGGAACCTAATATGAGATATTGGCTAAGCTATCTCATGAAGCAAGGTCTGAAATCTAAAAGCGACTCGACGATCCCAAAACTTGAAGCTTGAAGGGGGGTACTTCTTTTCCACTACCCTAAAGGGGAACACTTTTGGTTACAAAGCGCACATCTGTCCTGATTGCTTACTCGTATAACTTGATTGGGTTGGGTTCGTCAATTGAGGCAAAGAAGGGGAACTTGAGGACATAGTTACAAAGTTTTTAGCCCCAGCTATGGCCCACAAAAAGACATTGCCAAATCCAATTCAAGCTTGCCTGGCCTTTACAAAGAGCACATCTGTCGTGATTGCTTACTCGTATAACTTGATTGGGTTGGGTTCGTCAATTGAGGCAAAGAACGGGAACTTGAGTACATAATTACCGAGTTTTTAGCCCCAGTTGCGGCGCAAAAAAAGACATTGCCAAATCCATTTCAAGCTTGCATGGCCTTTACAAAGCGCACATGTTGGCTCACCAAGCGCTTTCAAGGCTCACTCTGATTTTTTTATAATCCGCGAGAATTGATGATTGGGCTAAATGATTCATTCTTGGCGCGCAGACCTTTTTGAGAAATTGTTATTTTGTATAATGTGTATAATCATTATATTGGTTTTAGTGGATGTTAGTAATTCGCTCTAGAAAAAAAATTGTCTCAGGCAAATAGCTGAATGAGAAATTCACCGACCAAGGATTTTAATTAGTCCAATGGTTTTACGTGAAACCACCGTCACACTCACCTGGTGGGTTTGATCTATCTCGTTTTTGTCCCAAGATCTGTCTTCGCAGCCAACTAAGATGGTTATGATTACATTAGAGGATCCGAAAGCAAGGTGAAGACCCAATAGCATTCTCAAAGGCCTTAGTGTTGTTTAAATACTTTAACCATATTCCTACATGAATCTATAAACAAAGTGAATAACATGTCACTTGAATTGATTTCAATGTTTGTGCTATTGTGTAATTCCTATTTACTGTCTCTACCAAAGGGAGTAGCAATACAAGTCACACCATACACAACAGTAAAGGAATGAAGTTTGCTCTTCACCTTCTCCCTTCAGTGATATTCAATGAAAAATCCCTATGTGTAATTCAGAATGGAACTGTTATGCATTTTCCAAATTATCTGAAAAGACAAGTGGGCTACAATCAAATGGAGTTTCTTGAAAATGAAGATTACAAGGTTTCTGACGATGCTAATTTATTCTTTGATTTTCATCAAGCTATTGAAGGGGTGAGGGAAGTAGAAATCGTAGGGTCATTATTTGGAACCACAAAGAAGGAAGGTTCTTACTACGCATGTAAGAAAAATTGAAATGCCATTTAAATAAGTGGCTTGAGGCACATGGACACATATCTTGAGAAGCTAGAGTCCTTTTGTATGATCTTGCATCTCATTTTTAAAGATTTGTGGACAGTAAAAGCATGTTACAGGTTGAAGTGGACCACTATAAGAGATATTCTAAGTATCTAGAACCTTTCATTGCTGAGAATGATCGTGGCATGAAGCATTCTCACGAGGGAAGAGGATTTTGCTTGAGGGTCGAGTGTGAAAGAGGAAGAGCCTTCAGGCCCTATTACTCAGCCAAAGTTCAACATAACCTTGCCCTTTTATTTGCCTTGGAACTAGGGGTATGATTACACTGTAGCCTCTCTAGATGGGTAGCAATGCTATTCTGGTGGGCTACAAGCTCCCACACAAAAAAAGATTGTGACTATGAGAGGGCATGACACAATAATTTGTGCGACTATGAGAGGGCTTGTCACATGTAGAGGATTTTCCCTACCTTGTGACATAACCCTCACACAAATTGATTCTCCTAAAAAAGGTTCAGCGAGAGTGCGTTACAGGGAGAATATTTTCCTCCTAAAGCGACATATCACCCTACATAAATCAAATCTTTGATGAAAGGGTGTTAAGCTTGGAGCAAGTGATCTATGTAGCAAGCCAATCGGAAGATTTTGGACACGCAACAAGGTGTGTCGCAAGGAGGGGGGTCTTCCTCCCCTCATGACATAAGTATAGATTTATTTTCCCCTACGAAAAGTTTGTATCATCCGTTAAAAAGATTATGTACTCATGAAATGTCACACCAATGGAGAAATCCAACCATCAGTTAAACCCTTGAGACAAGGAGATACTAATGTAGGTTTTAACCCCGTACAGAAATTACCTGCATACGAATTCTAAATCACAAGAAAAATAAAAATGCGAGAGCATAACCCATAAAACACATATACACAGAGATTTCCCACTGGATCTCAAAACCGAGACTACCAG
>APFE030627262.1:524585-599616 GCA_000404065.3 Pinus taeda
CACTGTAATCCAGCCATCACTTGAGAAAAAAAGGAGAAGTTTTAAAAGGGAAAATTCATGTACGTGCTATATGGTCCAGCAAATTTCCATGATATTGACCCTCTAAAATAACGCTTTTTGAAACCAAAAGA
Source organism: Pinus taeda (assembly GCA_000404065.3). Classification (NCBI taxonomy): domain Eukaryota; kingdom Viridiplantae; phylum Streptophyta; class Pinopsida; order Pinales; family Pinaceae; genus Pinus; species Pinus taeda. The sequence goes on from APFE030627262.1 coordinate 524,717, forward strand.
CAGCACAAGACGTTATCCCCATACAGAACATGAGTAACTTTGTACCACTTTAGGTCTATTAAATCATAAACTATAAGCAAGGCCATTTTTTTGGGAGCATGGGGAAACATCCCCTCAGGGAAGGGAAACGTTTCCCTGGCACGTCCCCCTGAGTTTCCTCCATTTTGGGAGCGTGGGGAAACATCCCCTACTCGTCCCCAAGTCCCCAGAGCGCGGGGGAGCGAGGAAACTAGACCCCTAAAGGGGGGGGGGGGCGAGTCCCCCCTGGAACACTGTTTATATCAGTCAATATCATTTCTTCTGTGTGTTTTAATAAAAAATAACCAAGGCACCACGCTGTATGTGTGTTCCAGAACTTTCTAACAGCAGCATAAGAGGTGTTTAAATCCACAAATGACCAGATCATAAAATATAACTCTGACAGGACATATATTTGTATTTCCTCTTCACTGAACATAGTTACAGAGATGGTAATAACTGGCATCTCATATTATTTCCAGAATGTATGGAAACTTCAGAAGACAAATACAAAGCAGTGTTGCGAAAATCGTGATATTATCGGAAAATCACAATTTTAATTTGGCAATGTTATTGTTCGGTTTTTATGTTAATTTTTTTTTTTCGCAAAAAATCACAATAACTTTAAATAATCACGTTTTTTATGAAAAAATTGTGATTTTTTGGGAAAAATCTTGATAAAGTTTTTTTTTGTTGGTTTTTTGTTTTTTGTCTTTTGTTTTGTGCCTATTTTTTGATGAGGAGGAGGTGACAGAACCTACCCCTCTACCCTTGTTATCAGTTGAGGACATGGTCTACCTCCTGTAGCTCCTGGTTCTTCAGCGTCTAGAGCACAGCAGAGTCCACTGCCAACTCCACTGGCATCTACATTTAGAGGGAAAGCTATTGCATTTTCTCGCAAGAGGGGCAGAGGAAATCAATGGTATTGGTTATTTGGTTCTTTTCATTGTATATGACATTATAACTCATGATATGAGATACATTATTATATATTTTTGTTGATATTTTGAGGCTGAGTTGGGACTCAGGAGTCAGGACTAACTATTCAGGACATGATTCATTGTTATGTGTGATGTAGCGCTAGAAATGATATTACACATCTTATATATTAGTTCTTTTATGATATTTATGTGTCAATGTATTTATTTTATGTTGTATATGCTTTAGATATTAAAAAAATAGAAAAAATGAATATTTTTGTATTTTACGAATTTATTTATTTATGGTTTTTTAATTTCTTTCCGATTATTTCCTGATTTTTTACTATTTTTTCCCTTGCCAATATTATCCCGAGAACAATAACTGCAACATTGATACAAAGATAGCTGTGCTGTTAATAAACACACACAATGACAACACAGTGTATAGGAACCTGCAACTGGTGTGCAAACTTGGCTGGGTGCGAGATAACTTTCCCACGGACAATGGAGTGCCCAGAATTTGCTCTTATGCCTAGATTCACGCTCAGCCACACTAGAATCAAGGAACTTGTGCCCCTTATTATTTATACCAGTCAATATGCTATAAGGGAATGCCAGGACTTCTGGATTTGAACTTGGTTTTTTCTAACTTATAAACTCAGTCTTCAATGAGCAGTTTGTCTGGCAGATGCAAGGGTAAGCCATGACCTCTGTGATATTAGGGAACTTGAACCTTTCAGTATATTAAGCTCATCCCACCTCAGAATACTCCTCCAGCAGAATATATGAGGGATTTCCATCCTCAAGCCAAGGTAAACTTGTCCCTTCAACTAACAGAACTTGGCCAGACTAGAAGAGTGATATATCTTCCCTCTTTTAGCAGAGAAAATTGATCATTAGTGGCCCAGGTATAGCAACTTCAACCCTCAGAGAAAATCGATCATTAGTGGCTTTCTTTCTTTCTTTCTGTGTTTGGTTTTGTTTGTTCTTTCTTTTGTTATAGGGCCTAAAGCCAAATTTAAATTTTGACAACAGACATTAGCCTAATCCATCATAAGCTTTGAATCCTTAACATATGCATGCTCTGCTATAACACCCTTTTCAACTAGGTGGATGCAATTTCTTCGAACTGGATTTTTACATTTTTACATCCAGAGATCTTTTTTGTTATAGGGCCTAAAGCCAAATTTAAAATTTGGCAACAGACATTAGCCTAATCCATCGGAAGCTTTCAATCCTTAACACATTAATCCTGCTAACACCCTTTTCAACTAGGTGCATGCACTTTAGGTCTTTTAAAGCGTTTTAATTTATCCAATAGAAATTCAAAGGTAGTTAGGGATATAGTATGAATTTAGTAGCTCTGTTATGTTAGGAGAGGCGAGAAGATTATAGTGAGCTTTTGTTTCTGTACTCTGTCTCAGTAGTCTTGAGAGATTCATATAAAGGCCAAACTTTAATTGTCTAAGCTGTGTGATAGACAGTTTGCTTCACAAATTTTGAGCTGATTTTAGAGGGATCATTTGAAGACATTGTTGGGGATTGATAAGAGCTGAGTTTGAGCTGTGTCGGTTGGTACCTTGACTGAATTTGTTTAAATTAGAAAATAATTGCTGAAAGTGGTGAGTTGTGTTCAGAAACCTTACTCTGCATGATTTGCATATTAGTTATGTTTATTTTCAACGTTGTGTGTACAAATATTGAATATGAATAGCGATGAGTAGGGGAATGACAACCCAGCCTTTGAAGCTAAAGTGGAAAAAAATGTCTATTCGCACGAGATTATTTTTCAGCCAGAGATGGACTATGGATCTGCTCAAGATGCACTTTTGATTTGCTGTTGATGATCAACACTGCAAAACATTCTCTTAGAATAGTGTGATGTGAGGCATGTAAGAATCAATCTTCTGAAATTATTATATGTTGCCAACACCTTGATATTGAATATACAGCAAAATCGACTTGTTGCTTGTTACTGTCAAATTGCAACTAAAAATGGCCTTGAGCTCAGTAGATCAGATAATTATATTAAATGGAAATAGTTGGTGATATATAAATGAGTGCAGAGCTTAAAAGTCAATGGAATATTCTTGTCATTTCTATGAAAATATAAGTGACATTTGGTAATCAAGTGTTGCATTGTAATTGTAGAAGTACATTAAAGGAGATTAATTGCTGAATACTGCCCTATCCGAGAGAAGAGAGAATATGTGAGGATTCATGAATCAGTACAGCTTTTGAAACCGAAAGGACATAGTTGCATCATCTATATGATAGTGTTATCATGTACTTGGTTGTGATACTGCCTTGAGCTCTAATCACTTAAGAAAATTTTGGAAGAGAAGGTAAAATACATAAAAGAGTGCAGATTTTGAAAGCAAAGGAGATATTTGCCTTGTCTATATGATTTAACTGGTATGTTGAGAGAATCATGAGTTGATTGTGGTAGTGCTTCTGGAAGTTGGTGTGTTGATGTGAGATGGATCCTCATACTCGATGTCTCAAATATTTGCTAATAAGGATTTGGTATGATGAAATTATAAACGTGAACTGTAAGTTCATTTGAATGAAGCATGAATAATGTGTGGTTTTGAATGTAATTTTTTATTTTTTGTTTTTTGTTTTTACAATTAATGAGTCCTGTTTCATTTATGTTCATTTAATTACTGCATCATATACTTCATTACTCTTACAATGCTAATATGTTTTTGTATGACCTGTTTATGAGGTTGTTTAACGTTGGTTGATGTGGAGTATTAGCATTCATAATCAGGATATTAGTCAATCTGGTATGTAGTGTGTTTTAGTGTATGTGAGTCTCTTGATTATGATGCTGGTGTAAGAAGATTTACTATCAAACTCACGCAGATATTATCATTTCTGATCTGCACTTGTGAAATGGATTCAAGGAACTGTGTTATACCTGGATTTTGCTTTCTGAAAAAGCTAGTATAATCTGAATAAATGCTTGTCAAGGTTGATTTCTAATGCTAAGCTGGACATGAAACACATGAGGTCTAAATTGTGCAAGATTTTTGATTGGTAAGTATGGTTTGTTCCTGAAATAATTACAAGCATGCATGAAGTGTAGATTAGTTTTTGTTATAGTCTAGTAATATTATAGGAGACATTTCTTTTTTATGTCATATTCATTTTGTTTGTCAAACTTTGTTGGACTAATTGCCTTTTGACAGAATATGGGCAAAAATTGAATTACTAAAAAAGTAATAATGTGCTCAGAAAAGGTTTTGTTCGTAATCAAAATAAATCTCAACCATTGCTGATTTTAATGTAAAATTTAAATTGTCCAAGCAATTCTTTTTAATAGAATTTGTTAAAAAAGTCAAAAAGGATTTGCGTGTGGTTAAACGAAAAACACATTTACCTATGCTTTTGAACATCATACGATGTTTTCTGTATTCAATTTTTGACATTTAATTAGAGTCGATTTATTTTTCTGGGTTTTAGTATAATAGAATTTATTTGTATGCCATAGAAAAATTAGAATCAGAACAACTATTTAGTGGCTTCAAACTGTTAATTAATCATACGAATTTTATTAATAGCGATGTGATCTCCCGCTAGCATTGTAGGATGATGTTGGTTGAAACTACCAGCAGAACATAAAACGTCATTAAATTCCCTTTTGAAAGACTTGTCAAACATAGCATTGACATCAAAACCTTGGAATTTTGGGTTACACTTTAATCACTATGTATATATGGTAACGGGTGCCTTGTTGCATGCCATTACCATCAAGTTCTCAAATTTTAATTTTCTAAATTTGAACTTTACTTCTGCGACTCCCCAAGAATAATTGCCATTCATTTTGAGTTATACGACAATGATCAGAGATCTCCCGCTAGCATTGTAGGATGATGTTGGTTGAACCTACCAGCAGAACATAAAAGGTCATTAAATTCCCTTTTGAAAGACTTGTCAAACATAGCATTAACATCAAAACCTTGGAATTTTGGGTTACACTTCAATCACTATGTATATATGGTAACGGGTGCCTTGTTGCATGCCATTACCATCAAGTTCTCAAATTTTAATTTTCTAAATTTGAACTTTACTTCTGCAACTCCCCAAGAATAATTGCCATTCATTTTGAGTTATACGACAATGATCAGATTTATAAACATTATATAGAGTTTGCAGGGTGTCCTGTTTTACAGGGGTGTCTGACCTTGGATTCAGCCACATGTAAAAGGTGAAGTCTTGCCACATGTAAAAGGGCAAGTCTTGTCCATATTTGGGGTGATTTTGTGGTGGTGTATTCATTTGTGGGGGTGATTTGTGGAAACCTATTCATCTCGGCCACCAAGATGGTAAATCATAATCGTGTTTGCTGCTCTCCATGAATAACTGCAATTCATCCAGAGTTTTGACAATGGTTAGATTTGGAAACATTATATAGAGTTGGCATGGTAATCTGTTCTACATGGGTGTCACACTTTGGATTCAGCCACACACGTAGAAGGGAAAGTCTTGCTAATACATAGGGTGATTTTGTGTTGGAATGCCTTTCTCGTAACCTTTGCTACCTCCCATGTGTTCATCCTTTAGTGCTCTATATCAGGCTCTGCAATCCCTGAAGTGAAGCCCCTAGACATGTTGATGGAGGTTTATTGCAAGGGATTTGGGTGACATATGGACCATAGTCTAGGGACTTGTAAGAAAATGGGTTGGACGACAACAAGAGTGATGGTGGATGGTTTTGAGAATAACTGATACAAGAATGGTCCACGGTGGGTGCAATGCTCTATCTTGGAACATTGTTTGGTATTCTGCCAAGCAATGCATCGCATTTGAGGAACTAGTGGCGTTCCTAGTCTTTGCCATCTCTATTGTGGAATAGGTGCAGTGGTGGTTATTTATTTGGTTTATTTAATGCCATTATCTAATGTTGCATTGTTAGTGTTGCTCATATCAACAGTGAAGAAATTAATTATTGTAGTTGGTTTATTTGAACTACAAATCAACCACACTCGACAAAACTCAAGTGTTAGGACATAGAATTGATTGTCTTAATTGTCATTTTGGTATGCGTCTTGTTGGAAATCATGATAATTGAAAGTATTGGGGTAGGTGAATTAGTATTATGACCAATTTTAACAATTTATTTATGATTCAAATAATTAGGATATGACCATGAAAAAAATACATAAATCACACAACATCAAAGAGATATAGAACAGTTGGTGAAGGAGCGCGCTGTTAAGGCGCTCCATATGCAAAGGTCATCGGTTGTAGTCTTGACGATACCAAAAAATCCAGCATGGTTTCTGCTGGTGCGGCTTAGGTTGGGTGCGATCCCCAGGTGACTTTGACGGCTTAGATGCCCTTGAGTCGTGGCCTCTCAGCCACAGGGTAAGAGATTTTCAGGATTCACCCACTTATCAACAAAAAAATACATAAATCACACAACAATACCATAAATGTCAAACACATGACAATGATTTTTAAGTTGAAACCCATAAGCAAAGAAATCTATCAATTTTTTTTTTGAAGGTGGTTTCTCATTTCTTCAATTCTCACTTTGATGAAAAATGAAAAATTCGAACACCTATATCTTTTTACATCATTTAAGTAAGTACCAACCTATAGGAGGATACAACTTTTCTTTCTCTAGAAGCACAAGCTCCCACCATTTATAGGTTACCAACCTATAAAGGTTTGATGGGTATCAATCCTTTTTAGATGAAAAATGAAAAATGCAAACACCTATATCTTTTTCCATCATTTTGTGTAAGCACCAACCTATATGAGTCTCCAACCTTTATTTCTCTCGAAGCACAAGCTCCCACCTTTACAGGTACCAACCAACCTATAAAGGTTTGATGGGTATTAATCTTTTTTTTTTTTTGATGAAAAATGAAAAATGCAAACACATTCTTTTTACATCATTTTAAGTAAGCACCAACCCATAAGAGGTTCCAACCTTTCTTTCTCTAGAAGGGCTTTCTTTCTTTGGAAGGGCAATCTCCCATTGCTTATAGGTAACGACCTATTGATCTTTTTGAGGGCCATCCTTTTGAGGACCTCTGTGAAGGAGACATCAAGCCCCTGTGAAAGATGTAAATATTTGTTTTGTCCAACTCTTTTGATCTTCTTTCACTATGATTGCTTTTGATCTTTTGCAATTTTCTTATACACAATAGTTTTTGCTTTCACCCCACTTATAACTGGTTGAATTTTTCTTAAGACTTTGGTATGGTATATGGCTAACTAAATACACAAACACACTAAGAACCCCCAACTTGCAAGCACTTAGCAAAACCAAAATATAACAACAATGAATCAACAAAATAAACATTTGTAAGTGGCCCAAAATTGTTTTTATTTGTATTTCAATAAAAAAGGCGTAGGGATCCCATATCGGGGATCACTGCCATTACAAAATGCTAATGCAAGACTAATAGGGCTTGAGGTCAACACTTGTTTATCTTCAGTGTGCACAAAAAAACAATGACAAAAACAACCAACTTGTTGATGTAGCCCCTTTTACAACAATCTTGTTAGTGCTCTTTTGTTAGACACCTAGTTGTCTTTTGCCTCCACTTGGAGAAATTGCTCCTTTAACAATGATAAAGTCGTTTAGATCACTTTCATTTCTAGCCCTCAAAACATGAGGTACTCAGTGGATTTCATCTGTCAAACCACTGTAGAAGTAAGTCCTCAAAACATTATTGTCCAAAGCTCATTTTTGTTGATAAACTTAAAGAAATCATCTGAACACCGTTGGCTTCTTTTGGAAATTGTTAATATGTCCTCTACCTCTCTTTGCTTAGGCCTACATGGCTATTGCTTATCCCTCAAGTCTACACAAACATTAAGACCTCCTTACTACCCTTCTAGTCATTGTTCTAGGGCTTAGATTACTTGGCCATAAATGACCCTAGATTTGTCCTCATTTATCTTGATCTACTTTGTTGCCACCGATTACATTTTTCTTTAGCCAATCTTAAGGTCATGGGCCACGTATCATATGACCATTAGTATGCATGTCCTTACTCTTGTCCCTTGCCCTCTATCTTGTAGCTTTGCGGCCCTAACAAAACCATCCACTAGCCTTGGTTTGCCTAATGTAGCCCCATGGAGCGCTCACCAAGGCACCTTGGAGTCCACTACCAACAGCGAAATCATGCCTTGGCCTACTCAAATCACGTAGAATAGAGTTGGGTTGAACTTAATGCGACCTTTTGGCCTCGATGTATTGAACTAAACTAGGCCTCCTTGCACTGAACTCGACCTCTCTTTTCATCTACCGTGTCTTTTTGCATTCTCAATTATCAAGAATCTAGTGGCTTCAAATTCATGTCTTATGAAATTCCCCCCACTTCATAAGAAGTTTTTAGAAAAAATGAAATGCCAAACATCAAATTCATTTTAACAAAGAATTTAGTGCCAAAATTTTGAGGAAATTTGAAGTGCCAAACACCAAAAAAAATATTTTTAATGCAAAATGTAGTATGATGGCAAATTCTTAAACTGTAGTCACATTAACTAGCTCCCTATTTTATGTGTTTGTAGGCCAGAACCACAAATTTAAGTGCTCAACCTTTTTTCCACACATAATGTGATATTTGGTCCTTTCTAAATAGTGTATTTGAGCAATTATCCTAGGAGACTCTAACTTTGAATACCCTTATATTTCAACGAAAAGGCCTTATCTCAGTTACTTTGGCTCTGTTATAGAGGGACCAAGGGTTGTGACCACATTTCAAACAATAAGGGCTAAACTCTTTTCATGCCACATTTCAGAAGCCGGGCTTTGGTCTAATGTGCCAACCCGTGCACCTTCAAATTATCGAGGTGTTCAGATACCTTAGTTGTGTTTTGAGTTGTTTTGGGCCCATTGCCTAGTCATATGCCAACTCGCTTAACATTGTGAAACATTTAGAAACACATTCTTTTGACGCGAATCTCGAGGATTTGTCATGTCAGTTTGTTGATGCCATCCTTCCACGCGGCTACCTTTGATTGGTGCCATGTGTCACATGGATTTGGCCCAATTGGCCATTGAAAAGATCTGAAATCACTTGCCATGTGTTATGTGTATGGAGTGTGCCATGTCATCGCCACTAGGTATGCCACATCATCTAACTTGTCCAATCATGTACTTTTCGTATGTCATCACTGCTACTAGGTATACCACTTCAAAGTCTTGATGGTCCACAAAGGATGAGTTTGGATTTTCTTTAAAGCCCGAATGACCAATTTTAATAATTTATATATAGTTTCAAATAAATAAGAAATGACCATGTAAAAATTCATAAATCACACAACAATGCCATAAACATCAAACACATGACACAATGATTTTTACGATGAAAAATGTAAACACCTATTTCTTTTACATCATTTTAAGTAAACACCAATCTTTTTTTCTTTGGAAGCACTAACTCCCATTGTTTACAGGTACCAACCCATTGATCTTTTTAAGGACCTCCGTGAAGGAGACACCAATCCCCCTATGAAAGATGTAAATATTTATTTGTCTAACTCTTATGATCTTTCACTCTGATTGCTTATGATGCTTTTCAATTTTCTTATACACAATAGTTTTTGCTTTCATCCACTCTCCACCTATAGCTTGTTGAAATTTCCTTTTGACTTAGGTATGGTTTATGGCTAACTAAATGCACAAACACACTTTGCACAACGAAAATACACTTTGCACAATGGAAATATAACAACAGTGAATCGACAAAAGACACATTTATAAATGCCCAAAACGTGCTTTTATTTGTGCATTAATAAACCAAATATAGGGGTCCCATACCAAGGATCATTGTCCTTACAAAATGCTAATACAAGACTACTAGGGCTTGAGGTCAACACAACTTGATCTTTAGCGTGCCCAAAAGAACAATGACAAAAACAACCAACTCGCTGATGTATCCCCTTTTACAACAATCCTTTCAATCCTCTTTTGTCACTGACACCTAGTTGCCTTTTGCCTCCAGTTGCAGAGAAATTGCTCCTTCAATGTTTGTTCATATCACTTTCATTTTCAACCCTCAAAACATGAGCTACTCACTATGGATTTCATCCTTTAAAACACTATGTAAGTCCTCAAACACCATTGTCCATAAGTCCTCAAACACTGTTGTCCAAAGCTCATTTTCTGAACATACTTCAAGAAATCATCTCAACAATGTTAGCTTTTCTTGGCAACGTTAATTTCTTGGCAACGTTAATATGTTCGCTTGTCCCTCAAGTCTACACAAACACAAAGTCCTTACTGCCCTTCTTGTCACTGATCTAGGGCTTAGATTACTTCCTTAGCCATAACAAACCCTGGATTTGCCCTCATTTATCTTGATCTACTTTGCTGCCAATTATTACAATTTTGCCTAACTAATCTTGAGGTCATGAACCACTGTCTAGATCTTAGTATCCTCTGACCATTAGCTTGCATGCCTTTACTCTTGTCCCCTTCCCTCTATCTTGTAGCCTTGCGCCCTTAACAAAACCACCCACTAGCCTTGGTTTCTTGATGTAGCCTCTTGTAGCCCTAACCAAGGCACCTTGAGTCCACGACCGACCACCAAATCATGCTTCGGCCTACTCGGATCACACAGAACAGAGTTGGGCTGAACTTAATGCAACATTCTCTCCTCCACTTATTGAACAAAACTAGGCCTCCTTGAGTTGAACTCGACCAACACAGATCCACTCTTGGACAAACCTCGAACCACAAAAGAATATTGTAGAATGCTTGGCCCTTTAGACAAATAGAACTCAACACTCCTTCCTAGTTGCGACCCCTCTTCTTGACATCTACGACTTCTCTATGGCAAACAATCTCCTCAAGTGAAGTCCATGTCACTTGGGTTAGAGTCTTATATTTCATAGGATGACTTGATTCTCGCTGTAATTTTGTATATGAGATGTTGTAAATAATTTTTCTTTTTGCAAATTTACTTCGAAAGAAAAAGAAAGAAAAAATAGAAAAGAAAAGCAAAGGGAATATATATAATAATATAAAAGAAAAGAATAAAATATCAAAATATGAAAAAGGAAGAAAAATAATGAAAATACCCCATAAAACATATGGATGAAGTGAGCAAGTCAAAGTGCTGCTCAAAAATGAAAAATTGCATTAGAAGTACTTTAGAAAATTTTCAATAAAGTGTGCAGCTTGTTTAAATGTCACATTTAATTAGGAGAAGTAGATTAGATAGTTTAATCACATTGTTTAAATGTGATTACACTGGATTAGATAAAATTAGTTTAGGTTAGTGAATAAATCAGTAACACAGTCTAATCGTGGTTGAATTAGATTAGTGAGAATAAAAAAGTAATTGACCATAGTGCTTAAATTTGGTTGATTAAGATTTAACGTTAATCTAGATTGCTAGTTTAATCATAATTCTATTTTGCAAATAAAGTTTGTTGATGCGACGTGTTTTGTCGCCACATGATAAAGTGAAAGTATGTTCGAACAACCTTGATCAACCTAGCTTGGATCAACGGCGAGGGATTGTATTCGAGCCCCTCCGATGTTTAATCACAAGGGGGCGGGGGGATCTAAAAAGGGGGTAACCTCTTGCAACGTGGCAAATTTTGGGTGTTTCACAACCCCCGCCTATTCCCACTTACCGCTTCGTCCCCCCTTTGAAAACCGCTATCCCACTTTATCCCTTCGCACGACTGTTGACCTTTGATGCTCCCTCGCCACTACCCTCCCACCATGTGGACTCCCTCGTCCCCACCATTCGTGTACGTCATCCTTTCCCCTCCATTCCCTGCTCGCCACCTCACCCTTGCGGACCCCGCTACCTATCTACTTGATCTGCCATCCTTCTACCATATTCAATCAACGAACCCAATTAACTTTTCGCCACGTCACACTAGTGGACCCCACATCCCTTCCTCTAGAGCGACCTCCTATCATTGCTTCTCCCCCAATCTGTTGATGCCATCTGGCTCTCCCGCCACCACATAAGCAAAACGTTTCTCAATAAATGCTTGTCCGTTTCCCACAACAACGGACCCGCTCTATTTAAACGGTTGAAAACAACGTTAAGTTCGTTTTGCTATATAAACCCACCCAAAACCCATTCTGTTGCCTCTTTTCACCGTTTCAAGATAACATGAATAAAAAGATCCAACGCACAATTAACCAGTCACACTCTATTCCACTATTTAGTCAGTGACCCACACCATCATTGTGAATAGTCAGCATAACCAACCACTGCAACCAAATGCCTTTTTATTTCCGAATACTTGTTTTCACTTTTTTGTTTTTGTTTTTGTTGTTGTTTGTTCCCGGGGTATTCTGAATTCCCTTTTCTTTTCCCTTCGATAATGGCACTTAAAATAAAATCTAAATCCTTTGATGACAAACCTATGCTACCCACTACCATAGACCTAGATCACCAACCATTAGTGCGCTAGCAACACAAGATCGCTGAAACCAATTGCTATTTTGACCTGTATGAACTTCACAGTGGGTTGAAGCAAAAGTTTCTTGACCTCAATGATGAATTGAGCTTGTGGGAATCTTCTCTGCCCCAATTCATCTTCTCACACACTGATCACTTCCCAAAATTCGTGACCTGGTGCCAATTTCGTTACATCCCCAGCCAAAGGGCAATTATGGCCCATAATGGTGACATCCTTTTCACCATCACTGTAGAAACCATTTCTCAGATGCTACAGTTGCCAAATTCCAACTCCTTGAAGCTATTTTCAGTGGATTCCCTTGTGGAATTCTACAAAACCCTGACATTCCAACAGAGAGCCAATATTTTTGAGCTTTTTCTCCCAGAGGATGCCCAATTACTTAAGAAAAATCCTCCCTACTCATTCTCTATGTTCCCCAAGATGACTAAATAGGTAATTGCAATTATTTCTTGTATACTTGGGTATCAATCCGATCAGTGGGTTGATGAGGCTATTGTTGGTTTCTTATCAATCTTTACAACTGGTGTGAAACCCCCTATTTTCAATCACAGTGAGTTCATTGCAGAGCCAATTCATGACCAACTGCTCAAGTTCTCTACTGAGGGGACTTTTAAGTATTCTTCAGTGTCGATGTATTTATTTCTTTACCATCAAGTAGATAGGTTTTCATTCCCTTTGCATAAATTAGATGATCAGAGTACTCCACAGTCTGTAATCCTTTGGACCTCCCTGGTGAGGAAAAATTCCATCGAGTACACCTTCTTTGATTATGTTGATCAATTCCTACATATAGTTCCCAACGTACTAAACAGTGATGTAGAGCCTAGGATAGGACTAGAAATACAAAGAATTATGCATTATAGTGAGCAGACAGAAATCAGAGTTTATGGGTGTGAGTTTCCACCCTACAAGCTTCCTAAGTTTGTTCCCATGAAAATCTTCTCATTAGAATATATCAGGCATATGGTACATATGGATGATTTACACTTTGTTGCAACAAAGAAGAAGTCCTAGTGCAAGATCAAGGCACATGTGGGAACGTTTATTTGTAACACCAGAGCAACAAGTAAAGAGGCAGATTCACTCCTTAAACAAATGAATTTCAAATTGAGCTTTACCTTGTCATATGACCCTTTTGGAATCATCTCCAAGTTGAGAGTGGAACAAAAAACCGCTCCCCACACTCACACTCCAAAACCAAAGATAGAGGTTCATGAATCAAAGTCACTGGGAGGAGAACACTACATGAGGCATATACAACAACCTCATAGACTCTAATACCTTAAGATAAAAAAGGCAAGATACCAAGGGAGGAAATTCCCCCTTCAGTGATAGAGATTGAAGTCAAAGAATTTCTGAAAAACAAGAAGCACAAGATTAGTTCTCAACTAGTTTTTCAGCAAGAGGATGAGGGGCATGCCACCATAGCCTTGACACGCCATCATGCTTCTACAAGAGGAGAAGATATCTTCACAGGTTCTTCGGCTTCCTCAGCTTCCCAAGATTCCCCAGATATAGCTCAAACATCAGAATGGGTTCAGGACTAGGATGAATCAAATATCTTCACAAAATATAGAGAAATTAAGAAGAATGAACAACTCAAAGTCTCCACATACAACCAATTCTGGAAGCACACAGTGTCTTCATAGCACAAGCTTCTTTCAGCGTTTGTTACAGAAAAGGGGAAAATGAAAATTACATTCCTTCAAGCACAAATTCCATTTTTGAAGACTTCAGCGAATTACATGACATCTGTTTTCTCCGTTGATGCTGTGCAGATTCACCCCATTGACCAAATAGACCTGCATAAACAAGCTGGAGAAATGTCGTACTCTACCTTGACCAACATTGCCATGACAACTTCCAAGTTGCAGTCCTCACTTAACAACATACAGTCACAATTGACGCTTCAAAAGATTTCATCTTTGGCTAAGGACACTAGGGTCAAAACATTGGAGGACCCAGTAATTACAATGGGGTATGACCCCAAAGATGTAAAAGCGATAGAGGAAATTGTGAGGAGGAAAAATGCAGGGATAAATTCATTGAGGAAACAAATCAAACTTCCCTTCACTGAGGATCCCCAAACTAAGGAAGTTGGGGAGATTGAGAAAGAGAAAGAGAACATGTTCAAGATAATAATCGAACAAAGCAGTGAGATTAAGGATATGGAAGTGGAGATCGAAAAAATGCTCAAGGAAAAGGAGCAATCATTACATCTAGATATAGTGATCTAACAATAGTCCCTATTTCAGTATCAACAACAACAAGGGATCTACATCGACCACATCACCAACATAGAGTACAAATTCTCCAAATGAGTTAGTTAAAGCCATGGAAGACTTGTCCATTCAAGGGTAGGAAATTAAAAAGTTAAAGGATCAACTTGAAACTTTGTAGGATCAAAAACTAAAGATAGACAATTCTTATGTAGCAGGGTTGTAGAAAACTCAGAGGCTCACTCTAAAGATTGAACAGTTAGAAAGTGAGTCAGCGATGGCCCAGAATTTGGCACAGGCAAAGGAGACCATATGGATAGATATTAATGAGGCCATTAATGAAATATGGCCCTCAATTCAAATTATATTTGAACAACAAGAGTTGATTAGGAAATTAAAAGAAGCAATTGCAGAGATAAAGGCAGATTTGGGACGGAAGCTCAGAGAAGCTATAACACTAATAAGGATCTTAAATTCAAAAACCAAGGGGGAGTTAGAAGAATTAGAAGTTGCAAATAGAACAGAAACATTTTTAGAGGTGAGAAGGGTCTTGACTAAGAGGAATTTGATGTTGCAATTAGAAAACAAATGTCACAACATGAAGTCTATTGTTTAGAAATCTCATAGAAAGTTTAATGCATTTTATCTGAAAGAATTGCCAGGAATGATAAGAAATGAAGACCAGCTGATCAATTTAAAGAACTACTACCATAAGTTATGCACTATTCCCTGAGATAAATTAAAGTTTGCAGGTATTAAAGGAAGCATCACAGGGAAGGATTTTCTGGAGACTATAGAGTTTGACCCTTTCATCAAGCACCTGTTTCTCACCAAGCCTACTTCTCAAAAGTACACTGAGGTAGATGATACTTATAGGAAGTTAATAAAGTTTTCTATCCCAAGTGAAGAGCATTGGGATAAATTATGTGAACTTTTGGAGTAAAACAATTTCACCCCCAATAGAAAGACAACATGACAATACTCTTTAGGCCCAGTCATCAACAACCCTCGACGACATTGCCAACAACCACAATCGTTTCATATCTCTTATAATTTTTTTCTATTTTTGTAAAAAATATTTGAGATATTTTATAATAGATCTTGATATTTTATGTCAAGATATTTAGATAGAACTTGTATAAATACTTCAAAATTCAAAGTATTGATGTTGGGACTCGTACTGAGAAAGGCTACCATTCATTGTAAAGTTGTTTACTGAGCTCAAGTGGTCATTTGCATTAATACAAGAAAGATGTTACATGATTCATGTGTCATAATTGTGTGGTGAAGTTCTTCTTACTGTAATTTTGTATTTTCTCTGTTTTCATATGTTTTTCATTTCTTTATTGTTTTTAAGAAGATTAAGTACAAAATTTGTTTCAACACACTCTGTTCTGGTTTAAAGCGATAATCAGTGTTTTCCACTAAAGTTTAAATATAGAATTTAGGTAACAATGCTCTATATTTAAAGTGATTCTTAATCAATTCTTCTTTCTCCATATAATAAACTACAAAGATAGAGCAACATGCTTATCTTGTCATGTTACACTTAAGCTTGACATTTATGCAAATTGATCACTTTAAGCCCCTTTGACTCCATTGCCCAATGGCTTTCCTTGCTATTCCAACCAAACCATTTTAAAAACCAAAACTTGAACTTTCACATCTAGCCTAAAATCCTACAAAGCAAAATTTGACAGAGAGATCCCTCTCTGAGTTTAGAAGGGCTAGCTTCTAAACTTAAAAGTGGTTTAGTGGTTACTTTTGCAATTTCATTCACAATGTTAAGATCTCTATTTATAATTTTCTCTTAGATCATTTATGAAACCTCTAGATCTTTAGGGTTTTAACCTCTGAACCCATTAGATAAACAATTAGTTTTTTTAAGTCCCAAACCCATTACATTTGGTCCAAAACCCCATATTTGGGTAAATTTCCCAACAAACCCAATTTGATGGGGTTTCTTCCCTTGGAAATACTTTCCGAGCTACCCATAATTCTAAATTTTTTTGGTTCCTTATATGCTTCAAAATTTTGACTGTTTTTTTATGTCCACTATCTTTAGCATTCTTTTATGTTGTTAATTTGATCAGAACAAGAGCAAACAGTATTCATTACAATTCGAGGCATCAATTTTTATATCACTCTTCTCATCCATCGTGTCCTTTTGCATTCTCAAGTATCAAGAATCTAATGGCTTCATATTCATGCCTTTTGAATTTCACTAGTCACTTTACAACGCCTAGTTTTCAGAAAAAAATAAATTCCAAAACACCAAATTCATTTTAACATAAAATGTAGCACCAAAATTATGAGGAAATTTGAAGTACCAAACACCAAAAAAATCATTTTAAGGCCAAATGTAGTATAATGGAAATTTTCCAAAACTGTAGGCACAATAACTAGCTCCCTATATTGTGTGCTTGTAGGCTAGAACCACAAACTTAAGACTTAAGTGCTTAACCTTTTTCAACACACAATGTGATATTTGGTCCTCTCTAAATAATGTATTTGAGCGATTATGCTAGGAGATTCAGAGTTCGAATACCCTAGTTTTCAACAAAAATGCCTTATCTCAGTTTTTATGACTCTGTTGTAGAGGGACCATGGGTTGTGACCACATTTCAAACAATAAGGGCTAAACTATTTTCATGCCACATTCAGGAAGTCGGGCTTTGGTCTAATGTGCCAAACGCCGCACCCTTAGATCATTAGGGTGTTTAGATACCTTAGTCGTGTTTTGAGTTGTTTTGGGCCCATTGCCTAGTCATATGCCAACTCACTTAACATTGCAAAACATTTAGAAACACAATCTTTTGGAACACATTTTTATGATTTGTCGTCACTTTGCTGATGTCATCTTTCCACGTGACTACCTTTTGTTGGTGCCATGTGTCACATGGATTTGGTCCAATTGGCCATCTAAAAGATCCAAAATCACATGCCATGTGTTACGTGTATGGAGTGTGCTATGTCATTGCCACAAGTTATGCCACATCATCTACCTTGTCCAATCAAGTTGTTCCATATGTTATTGTTGCCACTTGTATGCCACTTCACCAAGCATGTCATCTGCCACATTATTCATGTCTATGAAGGAACAATTCAGATTCAGGTGTTTTTTTTGGGTTTCTTTCGTAAATTTTTCCAAGGGTCAAATTCTCAGATTTCTTTGAGTCTGGATTGATCTGGATGTCTAGTTATGTTTGTGTCCCATATTTCTTAAACAATTTGAATGTCTCATATTTTCTTCAAAGACTCAATTATTCGGATCTCTCAAATAGTGTGGATGAGTTTGGATTTTCTTGAAAGTCTCGATGGTACAAATCTCTCAAATAGCCTAGATGAGTGGATTTTCTTCAAAGTCCCGATGCTCTAGATCTCTCAAACAGACTAGATTTCCTTGAAAGTCCTAATGGTCCAAAGAGGATGAGTTTGGAATTTCTTCAAAGTCTTGATGGTCCAAAGAGGATTAGTTTGGAATTTCTTCAAAGTCTTGATGACCAATTTTAACAATTTATATATAGATTCAAATAATTAGGAAATGACCATGTCAAAAAGACATAAATCATTTTAAATAAGCACCAATCTATAGGAGGTTCTAACCTTTTTTTCTTTGGAAGCACCAACTCCCACTATTTACAGGTATCAAACTGTTCATCTTTTTCAGGACCGCCCTGAAGGATACACCAATCCCCTATGAAAGATGTAAATATTTGTTTTGTCCAACTCTTCTGATCTTCTTTCACTCCGGTTGATTTTGATCCTTTGCAATTTTCTTATACACAATAATTTTTGCTTTCACCCACTCTTCACGCATAGCTTGTTGAATTTTCCATAGGACTCAGGTCTGGTCTATGGCTAACTAAATACACAAACACACTAGGAACCTCTTACTTACAAGCACTTTTCACAATGGAAGTATAACAATAATGAATCAACAAAATATACATTTGTAAATAGCCCAAAACTTGTTTTTATTTGTACTTCAATAAAAAAACATAGGGATCCCATACTAGGGATCATGGCATTTACAACACGCTAATACAATACTACTAGGGCTTGAGGTCAACAACCTTTGATCTTCAGTGTGCCCGAAAGAACAATGACAAAAACAAACAACTTACTTGATGATGTAGCCCCTTTTATAACAACCCTTTTAGTCCTCTTTTGTCATTGACACCTGTCTTGTGCCTCAACTTACAAAGAAATTTCTTCTTTAATGTCTGCCCAATTAGTTGTTCACAATGATTAAGTCATTCAAATCACTTTCATTTCCAGCTCTCAAAACATGAGCTACTCATGCTGGATTTCATCCTTCAAAAGACTGCATAAGTAATTCCTCAAACACTGCTTTCCAAAGCTCATTTTGTGGACAGATTTCAAGAAATCATCTCAACAACATTAGCTTCTCTTGGCATCTATTAATATGTCCTCAACCTCTCTTTGCATATGTAGAAATTTTGAATAATATGACACTTATTCACAGAGATTATCCTGATTATACACTATTTGCGGAATCATGCATAATACATAACCTCCTCTATGTTGATCATCAATTTTGCGGAATTAAAGAAACAATTGCATGTGCACATTGAAGCATCAATCACACATATCAACACAATATATCACGGGGAAAGCATACAGCTGAAAACCCCCAACTATCTGTATATTATATTGATTGAGAACATGTAAAAATACATAGTACCATACTCCTCACAAGTACTTAGTACTATCTCCACCTGTTACACACAAACTAGCTCAGATCTGAATCAATCACAGGCTCAAATATCCTTCGCTGCTTGCTTGCCTCCATTGTGAAATTCTGCATGAGAATACTACTGAATGGCTGAACCAAACTCATATTTCCCTTATGTAACACTAGGCAATCCTCATTGGCAATATCAATCCATTGATTGTGCAAATCACATGCACAACTATAGTCACAACTGACAGTTGTCTTGCCCTTTCACTCATCTCTAACACTTGTCTCCACTGAACTGTCCATGCACTGAGAATGCTGATGTATTCTTTAATTGATTTATGAGTTAATAATTAGTAAATTAATTAATAACTAATTCACATCACTCATCACTAGTGTATTTGTTAGTTAGATTAAATACAACTAGTTCAACTAAGTCAAACTGAACGCAACCCCATCAACTCCTCATTCAACTCCACCAAACTCAATCACTTGAGTTCTAACTGAAGTCCTTCATGCAATAGCTCAAGTAACCCATAAGAAAAACATATTTCCTTTTGGTAGTTGCATGTGCCACATCTGTAGCTCGAACTAAAGTGCTCCAAGAGAATAAGATAATGTTTATAGTCCAAATATTATTAAGAGCTAATAATATTCTACTGTTCTATTTTTAGCCTGACAGTCTAAAAATAGACTCCGCCCATATGTCTAAAAATAGAGGTCCATCTATTTTTACCAACATGACCAAACATCCACAAATAACATCCTACACCTCATAGACCATGATCCATATGTCTAAAAATAGATTTTGTGTCAAAAATTGCCTGCGGGCCCACTTAGTGAAGACGACTTTTTTTCACTAAGCTCCATCATCTTGTTGCATTTTCAACAACATATCCCTACATGGCTATCACTTGTCCCTCAAGCCTGCAAAAACACTGATATCTCCTTACTTCCCTTCTAGTCATTTATCTAGGGCTTAGATTACTTCCTTAGCCATAACACACCCCATATTTTCCCTCGTTTATATTGATCTACTTTGCTGTTAGCTATTGCAATTTTTCTCAGCTAATCTTAAGGTCATGGACCACTGTCCAGATCTTAGTATCCTCTGATTATTAGCTTGCATGCCCCTACTCTTGTCCTGTGCCCTCTATTTTGTAGCCTTGCGACCCTAACATAAGCATCCACCTTGGCATGTCTGATGTAGTCTCCTGTACCCCTAACCAAGGCACCTTGAGTCCACGACCAACCACCAAATCATGCCTTGGCCTACTTGGATCACACAGAACAGAGTTGGGTTGAACATAATGTGACATCCTTGACTCAACTTTTTGAACAAAAATAGGACTCCTTGAGCTGAACTCGACCAACACATAGATCCACTCTTGGAAAAACCTCAAATCACAGAAGAATACCGCAGAATCCTTGGCCCTTTAGACAAATAGAACTTAGTCCATTTGTCTTCCCTCATAGACCATTACTCGTCCTCCTTCCTAGTGACTCTCAATGTCACTCGTGATGTCATGAGCCTCTCCATAGGCTCTATATTTATATTTTTCTCTTGGGTCATTTATAAACCTCTAGATCTTTAGGGTTTTAACCTCTCAAACCATTAGATAAACAATTTTTTTTTTAGGTCCCAAACCCAGTGCATTGGGTCAAAAACCCTAACTTTGGGTAAGTTTCCCAACAAACCCAATTTGATGGGGTTTCTTCTCTCGAAATACTTCTCGAGCTACCCACAATTTTAAAATTTTTGGTTCCTTATATGCTTCAAATATCTGAATTTTGATTGCTTTTTCATGTCCACTATCTCTCTCTTTCTTTTATGTTGTTAATTTGATTAGAACAATAGAAAAAAGTCTTTATTACAACTCGAGGCATCAATTTTTATATCTCTCTTCTCACCCAGCGTGTCTTTTTTCATTCTCAATTATCAAGAATCTAATGGCTCCAAATTCATGGCTTTTGAAATTCGCTAGTCACTTTACAACACCAAGTTTTTAGAAAAATTGAAATGCCAAACACCAAATTCATTTTAACATAGAATGAGCACCAAAATTTTGAGGAAATTTGAAGTATCAAACACCAAAAAAATCATTTTAATGCCAGATGTAGTAGAATGGAAAATTTCTAAAACTGTAGGCACAATAACTAGCTCCCTATTTTATTTGCTTGTAAGCTAGAACCACAAGCTTAAGACTTTAAGTGCTTAACTTGTTTAACCACACAATGTGATATTTGGTCCTTTCTAAATAGTGTATTTGAACGATTATACTAGGATACTCGGACTTCGAATATCCCTATATTTCAACGAAAACAACTTATCTCAGTTGCTTTGGGTTTGTTGTAGAGGGACTAGCGATTGTGACCACATTTCGAACAATAAGGGCTAAACTCTTTTCATGCCACATTTCATAAGCCGGGATTTGGTATAATGTGCCACACGCCCGCACCCTCAGATTGTTAGGGTGTTCAGATACCTTAGTCATGTTTTGAGTTGTTTTGGGCCCATTGCCTAGTTGTATGCCAACTCACTTAACATTGCGAAACATTTAGAAACATTATAGTTTGGCACAAATTTTGAGGATTTGTCATGTCACTTTGCTGTTGTCATCCTTCCATGTGGTTACCTTTGATTTTTTCCATGTGTCATATGGATTTGGCCCAATTGGCCATCCAAAAGATCTAAAAGATCCAAAATCACTTGCCATGTGTTATGTTTATGGAGTGTGCCATGTCATCGCCACTAGGTATGCCACATCATTTACCTTGTCCAACCATGTTTTGCCATATGTCATATGCCACTTCACCAACCATGTCATCTGCTAAATTATTCATGTTTACGAAGTAACAATTCAGACTTGAGGGTATTTTTTGGTTTTCCTTTGTAAAATTTTCCAAGGGTCGGATGCTTGGATTTCTTCAAGAGTGCATATTGATTTGGATGTCTAGTTTTATTTGTGCCCCATATTCCTCAAACAATCCAAATGCCCCATATTTTCTTCAAAGTCTGAATTGATCGGATCTCTCAAACAATCTGGACGAGTTTGGATTTTTTTGAAAGTCCCAATGGTCCGGATCTCTCAAATATTCCAGATGAATTTGGATTTTCTTCAAAGTCATGATTCTCTAGATCTCTCAAACAATCCAGATTTCCTTCCAAGTCTTGATGGTCTAGAGAGGATGAGTTTGGACTTTCTTCAATGTAGTGATAACCAATTTTAACAATTTAGATATAGATTCAAATAATTAGGAAATGGCCATGTAAGAAATACATAAATCACACAACAATACCATAAACATCAAACACATGACAATGATTTTTACGTGGAAACCCATAAATGGAGAAATTCATCAATCTTCTTTACAATTTTGGTGAAAAATGAAAAATGCAAACACCTATTTATTTTACATCATTTTAAGTAAGCACCAACCTATAGAAGGTCCCAACATTTTTTTCTTTGGAAGCACCAACTCCCACTGTTTAAAGGTACCAACCTGTTGATCTTTTTCAGGGCATCCCTGAAAGAGACACCAATCCCCTATGAAATATGTAAATATTTGTTTTGTCCAACTCTTATGATCTTTCACTTTGATTGCTTCCGATCCTTTGCATTTTTCTTATACACAATAGTTTTTGCTTTCACCCTCACTCCACCTATAGCTTGTGGATTTTTCCTTAGGCCTTAGGTATGGTTTATTGCTAACTAAATACAAAAACACACTAGTAACACCCAACTTACAAGCACATTTTACAATGGAAATATAACAATAATGAATCAAAAAATACATATTTATAAATGGCCCAAAACTTGTTTTTATTTGTACTTCAATAAAACAAACATTGAGATCCCATACTAGGGATGGTGGCCCTTACAAAACCCTTATACAAGACTGCTAGGGCTTAAGGTCAACACCCTTGATCTTCAGTGTGCCCAAAAGAACAATGTAAAAAATAACCAACTTACTTGCTAATGTAGCCCCTTTTACAACAATCCTTTCAATCCTCTTTTGTCATTGACATCTAGCTGTATTTTGTCTCCACTTGTAGAGAAATTGATCCTTAAATGTCTACCCAATTCGCTATTCATAGTGAACAAGTCATTCATATCACTTTCATTTCCATCTCTTAAAACATGAGCTACTCATAGTGGATTTCGTCCTTCAAACCATTGCATAAATAAGTCCTCAAACACTATTGTCCAAAGCTCATTTTCTGGAGAGACTTCAAGAAATCATCTCAACAACGTTAGATTCTCCTAGCAACTGTTAATACATCCTCGACCTCTCTTTTCTTAGGCCTACATGGCTATCGCTTCTCCCTCATATCTACACAAAAAATGAGATCTCCTTACTGCCTTTCTAGTCTCTGATCTAGGGCTTATATTACTTCCTTAGCCATAACAGACCCCTGATTTTCCCCCATTTATCTTGATCTACTTTGCTACCAGCTATTACAATTTTGCTTAGCCAATCCTAAGGTCATGGACCATTGTCCAGATATTAGCATCCTCTGACCATTAGCTTGCTTGACCTTACTCTTCCCCCTAACCTCTATCTTGTAGCCTTGCGAAGTTAACAAACCATCCACTATCCTTGGTCCGCTTCATGTATCCTCCTGCAACCCTAATCAAGGCACCTTGAGTCCATGACCAACTATCAAATATTGCCTCAGCCTACTTGGATCACACAAAACATAGTTGGGATGAAATTAATGTGACAAACTTGCCACTTTTTATTGAATGTAACTAGGCCTCCTTGCGCTGAACTTGACCAACACAGAGATCCACTCTTGGACAAACCTAGAACCACAAAATAATATTGTAGAACCCTTTTCCCTTTAGATAGATAGAACTCGACCCATTTGTCTTCCTTCATAGACCATTACTCGTCCTCCTTCCTAGCTGCAACTCCTCTTCTTGACATCTACGACTTCTCCAAGGAAAGCAATCTCCTCAAGTGAAGTCCATGTCACTTGTGATGTCATGAGCCTCTCCATAGGCTATCTATTTATATTTTTCTCATGGGTCATTTTGGAAACCTCTAGATATTAAGGGTTTTAACCTCTCAACCCATTAGATAAAAAATTATATTTTTTAGTTCCCAAACCCATTGAATTGGGTCTAAAACACAAAATTTGGCTAAATTTCGCAAGAAACTCAATTTGAAGGGGTTTCTTCTCTTGGAAATACTTTCCAAGATACCCATAATTCTTAATTTTATGGTTCCTTATATGCTTCAAATTTTTGACTTTTGATTGTTTTTTCATGTCCACTATCTCTCTCTTTCTTTTATGTTGTTAATTTGATTAGAACAAGAGCAAAAAGTATTCATTACAACTAAAGGCATCCATTTTTATATCACTCTTCTCATCCACGATGTATTTTTGCATTCTCAATTATCAAGAGTCTAATGGCTTCAGATTCATGCCTTTTGAAATTCACCAGTCCCTTTACAACACCAAATTTTTAGAAAAATTGAAACGCCAAACACTAAATTTATTTTAACATAGAATGTAGCACCAAAATTTTGAGGAAATTTGAAGTGCCAAACAATAAAAAAATCATTTTGATGCCAAATGTAGTAGAATGGAAAGTTTCTAAAACTGTAGGCAAAATAACTAGCTCTCTATTTTATGTGCTTGTAGGCCGGAAACACAAACTTAAGACTTTAAGTGCTTAACCTTTTTCAACACACAATGTGATATTTGGTCCTTTATAAATAGTGTGTTTGAACAAATATGCTAGAAGACTTGGACTTTGAATCCCCCTAGATTTCAACGAAAATGCCTTATCTCAGTGGCTTTGTCTGTATTGTAGAGGGACCAGGGTATTGTGACCACATTTCAAACAACAAGGGCTAATTTATTTTCATGCCACATTCCGGAAGCTAGGCTTTGGTCTAATGTGTGAAACGCCTGCACTCTCATATTTTCAGGGTGTTCAGATACCTTAGTCATGTTTGGAGTTGTTTTGGACCCATTTCCTAGTCATATGCCAACTCACTTTAACATTGCGAAACACAATATTTTGCCACAAATCTTGAGGTTTTGTCACACCACTTCGTTGATTTCATCCTTCCATGTGGCTACCTTTGATTGGTGTCATGTGTCACATGGATTTGACCCAATTCATCATCCAAAAGATCTAAAAGATCCAAAATCACTTGCCATGTGTTACGTGTATGGAGTGTTCGATGTCATTGCCACTAGGTATGCCACATCATCTACCTTATCAAATCATGTTCTGCCATATGTCGCCACTGCCACTTGTATGCCACTTCACCAACCATGTCATATGCCACATTATTCATGTCTACAAAGGAACAATTCAGATTCCAATGTATTTTTTGGTTTTCCTTTGTAGAAGTTTCTAAGGGTCGGATGCTCGGATTTATTCAAGGGTCCAGATTGATCTAGATGTCTAGTTATGTTTGTGCCCTAGATTTCTCAAACAATCCGAATGTCCCATATTTTCTTCAAAGTCTTGATTATTTGGATCTCTCAAACAATGTGGATGAGTTT
Source organism: Pinus taeda (assembly GCA_000404065.3). NCBI lineage: Eukaryota > Viridiplantae > Streptophyta > Pinopsida > Pinales > Pinaceae > Pinus > Pinus taeda. Next base: position 550,523 of record APFE030627262.1, read on the forward strand.
GGATTTTCTTGGAAGTCCTGATGGTCCAGATCTCTCAAATATCTTAGATGAGTTTGGATTTTCTTCAAATCCTTTCTTAAGAGTGCATCTGCCACCACATTTTGTTTCCCTTTTTGTAGATGATTTCAAAGTCATAACCCAACATATTTGTGACCCACTTTTGTTGCTCTTCAGAGGATAATGTTTGTTCTAAAAAGTGTTTAAGGCTATCATGATCCATTTTTATTTTGAAGTGTCTTCCCATTAGGCAGGGTTGCCATTTCTTAAGTGCATGGAGTATTGCCAACATTTCCTTCTCATAAATAGCTTTGTGTAAAAACTTTCCCTTGATTGGACGACTTTCAAAAGCAATGGGTCTTTCATCTTGCATTAGAACAGCACCAATTCCATTTCCTGAAGCATCACATTCCACAATAAAGGTTTTTTGTGAAGTCCGGTGTAGCTAAGACCGGTGCTTGGCACATTGCCTCTTCAAGATGTTCGAAGGCCTTTGTTGCTTCCGGAGTCCATGAAAATGCATCTTTCTTCAACAATGTTGTTAGAGGTGCTATTATTTTCCCATAATTCTTAACAAACTTGCGATAATACCCTGTCAACCCAAGAAATCCTCGCAAATGCTTTATGATGTGGGGATTTCCCATTCCTTAATGGCTTTAATTTTGCTAGGGTCTACCTTAACTCCTTCATGAGATACAATATGACCCAGATATTCCACCTCTTGTACTCCAAAGAAACATTTGGATCTTTTGCATATAATTGTTTCTCCTCCAATAGTTGTAGCACCCTGTCAACATGTTCAACATGATCCTTCCAAGACTTGTTGTAGATTAGTATATCATCAAAAAATACTAACACAAATTTTCTAAGGAATGGTTTGAAAATTGAATTCATCAAACCTTGAAATGTTGAAGGTGCATTGGTAAGGCCAAAAGGCATGACCAAAAATTCATAATGATCCTCATGAGTTCTAAATGTTGTTTTCAGAATGTCTTCAGTCGTCATTTTGATTTGATGATATCCTGAATGAAGATCCAACTTGGTGAAGTAAATTGATCCATGCAATTCATCCAGTAATTCATCAAGAACAGGAATGGGAAACTTATCTTTAATAGCGAGCTTGTTGAGCTCCCTATAATCCAGACACATGCGCCATGATCCATCCTTCTTGTGCACCAATACTACTGGAGCGGAGAATTTTTTTTGACTAGGTTGAATTATACCAGCCTCTAGCATTTCTACAACCATATGTTCAATTTCACTCTTTTGGGCATAGGGATATCTGTACAGCCTGATGTTTGGAGGAACACTTCCTGGAATTAGATGAATAGCATAATCATGATCACGAATAGGTGGGAGACCTTTGGGAGTCTCAAATACCTTGGAACGATTGTCCAAGACTATTCAGAGATCTGGAGAAATAGATGATTCCAATGTGGAAACATCTAGCGAACATAATTGTGCAATTACACCTCTTTGTTCCTTTTTTAGAAGCTTTGTCATACCGTTAGAGCTGATTATCTTTCCCGGTTTCCCTGCAATACCCCTTAATTCAACTTCCTTTCCTTCCACAAAAAATTTCATGAAAAGTTCTTGAAAATTAAAATATTGTACCCAAGGATTGTAGCCATTGGACTCCTAGTACAACATCAACATCTCCCATTGGAATGGAAAGCATTAGGCTAGTCAATACATATTCTCCCATGGATAGCTTGATATTATGGCACTTTACAGAGCAATTTATAGTTCCTCCATTTGCAACCATCACTTGACACTTTGGTGTTGGATATAAGAAGCAATTCAATTCTTTTGCTATCTTACAATGAATAAAATTGTGGGTACTTCCTGTATCAATCAACACTATTACATTTTTCTTCTTGATTTGTCCTTCTATCTTGATGGTTTGAGGAGTGGTAATTCCAGCCAATGCATTACAAGATATGGTCGGATTCATTTCTTCTTTATCTAGGCTTTGTTCCTAGAGTATATCCTCTTCTTTTGACCTTTCTTGCTCCTTTTCTTCTTCCTCTTCACAATTGATGTAGAATAATTTCTTCTCAGCACACTTATGACCTTTAGTGTATTTGCTATCACAACTGTAACAAATCCCTTCTGCTCTTTTTTCTTCCAATTGTTGTGGTGTCAACCTTATAGGTTGTGGAAGACTAGGTGCAACAACACTTCCATCTTTATGGTTGTAAGTGGTATGCTTCCTGGTTGCCATAATTTTGCTTTCCATTTTTCTTGTTAACCTAAATGCCTTCTCTAATGAACCAAGCTCCCAAAGGCGAACATCATGTTGGATATTATCCTTTAAAGTCCCTATGAACACATCAATCTATGCTCCTCTGGAATATTTTTTACCCTTATGTTCAATTTTTGGAACTCCTCAATGTGCTCCATTATTGAACCCTTTTGTTTGAGACTTATCAATTGGCTAAAAAAAGTGTTACTTTTTGTATCCTCATAATGTGCTGTCAATTCTTCCATACAAATTTCCCAAGTGATAATTTGTTTACAAGAGCAAATCCATTGATACCATACAAACTGATTTGGTTCCAAATATAAAGTTGCAATACGTACATTTTGTGTGTTTTGCACGTTATTGAGATCGAAAAATTGCTCCATTTGGAATATCCATGTTGCGAGATCCTTGCCATCAAACTTCCACATATCGATTTTTGGAATATGGTGGGTCTTCGGTCCAACATTAGAGTCTATGAAACCACGATTAGCATTTCTTTTGTTCTCATCATGAGTTTCCTTTAATACCCGTTCACCATTAGTAAGCATTTCTTGTAGAAACTTTGTCAAATCTGTCTTCAAATCTTCCATGCCTGTCTTCAAATCTATCTTCAAATCGTCCATCTTAGCTTCCATGCCATTCATCTTAGCTTCCACGCCCTTTATCTTAGATTCCATGCCATTTATCTTAGCTTCTATTAGATTTTGTGAGAGTGACATTTGTCGCACTTGGTCTTGTAATTTTGATATATCATGTAGCATTTCTTCCTCTTCTTCATGAGTCATGCTAGCGCTTTCAGGTTGCTTACTAGGTGTTTGCATTTCTTTCCTCGGGGCATCAGTTACCGATAATAATGCTCTACTATGCCCTTTGAATTCTTCAAAATAATTTTCAAACCAAGCTTAAAAAAAAATTAAAAAAAATCTACACACCTTTTTTCACTTTGTAGGAGCTCGATATTGCCTCTAATGTATCTCTGTAATTTCAGATCATCCAGTTATGAAATTGTGACCTGCAGTAGCCCTCTATGTCCTCTTTCCAATTCCACTAGTCTGATCCAAATTGGATTCTCCAAGGAAGAGTTATGCCAAATCTCCCACAGTGACCTGATTATAGACTATTTCAGTAGAGCGAACTTGTACGACATGCCATGAGTCACTGTTTCGACCTTTTTCTCTGAAAATATATACAAGAAACTACAGTCCGTCATATTTCTGTACCTTCTTATGAAATTTCAATTCGATGCTCAGAGAGAAAGTTATGACAATTTTCCCTAGGTCACCTGTTTGGAATGTAATTCAAGAGTCTACAAAAAGACCAAATTTCTTAGATCATATCTCCGCAAATATAATGCGAAAAGCTCTGAAATTCAGATCCGAGGTTTAGTGTGATTTATTCTCAAATGAGTTTTTTTTGACTTCTGAAACATCACAGAAAAAAAAAAGTTATAGCAAAAATTCCATGATCACCTATTTGGAGCAGCGAAACCCTAGAATCCAAAGCTCTGATACCAAATGTTATAAAACCAGCTCAAAAAAAGATAGAATGGATAGATCAATGCCGTAGAATTCAACCTCTTCAAGGGGGAAACCTCCTTTACATTACATAAATGAACAATTCTTTGATGATTCAAATAACAAAACCTCCTTTCTATATATAGGAGTCTAAGGAGTCACAATATAACCTAGACGACCTAACAATAATAATATAAAGCCACAAAAATAACAATAGAGGGATTTTATGGGGCACAGTAATAACAATGTGGGGACAATAAGGGCACAACAATATTAATAAGGGATACAACTACAATAGTAATGGGGTAATCACTAGTATTATAGGGACCTAACATACCCTTAATTTATTTATTTTAACAATTACATAATGAATATGGTGATCATAGTATAAAATCCTCATCTCCTTTACCACTATATAATTTTCATGGTTCCTAAAGTCCTCCATAGATGCCTCCTGTGATACTTCACTTGTGTGCAGGTGTTTCCAAAATCATTGGTGTCTGAGGTGATTTGTTGGAAAAATCGTTATAGACCTAGGTTTGTCCTCTGCGTACCAACACTACACTTCAAAATTACATTTCTAAAGAAATAAATAAAAAAACCAAAACAACAACAACAACAACAACAACAACAAAACAAAAATAACAGATAACAAATAAAAACAAAAACAAAAACAAAAAAAACCAAAAAAAGCAAAAAAGCAAAAACAAAAACAAAACAAAAAAGAGTTCAACCCTAAGGTGAACTTAAGAAGGTTGCTAATGTCACCTCAACAACACATCCCCTCTCTTTAGAATTTTCATGGTTCCTATAGTCCCCCATAGATGCATCAGGTGATACTTCACTCGCGTGCAGGTGTTTCCAAAAGCGTTGGTGTCTGAGGGGCTTTGTTGGAAAAATCGCTTTAGACCTAGGTTTGCCCTCTTCGTACCAACACTAAATTTCAAAATTACATTTCTGATTAAAAAAAAAAATTTCAACCCTAAGGTGAACTTAAGAAGGTTTCTAATGTCACCTCAGCAACACATCCCCTCTCTTTAGAATTGTCACGGTTCCTACATTCCCCCATAGATGCCTCAGGTGATACCTCACTTGCGTGCAAGTGTTTCCAAAAGCGTTGGTGTGTGAGGGGCTTTGTTGTAAAAATCGCTCTAGACCTAGGTTTGCTCTCTGTGCCCTCTGCATACCAACACTACGCTTCAAAATTACATTTCTGGAATATATATATATATATATATATATATATATATATATATATATATATATTATATATATATAATAAAATTAAATTAAATAAATAAATAAAATAAAAAAATTAATAAAAAAATTAATAAATAAATAATTCAACCCTAAGGTGAACTTAAGAAGGTTGCTAATGTCACCTCAACAACACATCCCCTCTCTTTAGGTCTATCCTTTTCCAACATAAGTGGGGTACAACGGGAAATACTTGTGAACGTCAACCTACTTGGGCAATGGAGTTTGAATCAAATTAACATGATCTAAGCAATCAAATGAACTTCTTTAACACACTAAAAAATAATAGAGGGCCCTTCTAAAGGTGTGACTCTTTCATAATTACAAATCAAAAGTAAATACATGCAAACATGAACAACGAAAGATAACAACAGTCTCACAATAAATATAAATGGCAACAACAAACGATGTATTTATCAACGATAAAAAAAAAGGCAACGAAGAGGGTTTAACCTCAACCTTAATTCTTCTTCATGGAACAAATTGTCCTTTGAAAGATCCTTCAAGATCAATTTAGCCATGAAAGAGATAAAATAATGACCATCACACAAAAGATGCCCTTAAATTTCCTTTGTTTCAACTATATCTTCAACTAAACCCTTGGAAGTTCTTTATTCACACCCTTTTTCCCTTGCATAATCTACTATTTATATGCTTCCTATCCCTAATTAGGGTGCTTCTCCAACAACCCCTTCATTTCCTTGAAAAACACCCAAATGATACTTGGAAACTCCTAATATGAGGGTGCACTTTTGAGTATCAATGTAACCCTAATGTGCTTCCTTCCCTCCATGCAAGCAATGGAATTAGTGAGATTTTTCCTTTTTTATCTATCACTTACATTCAATTTTTCATAATTTGGGTCAAGGCCAACCATTAAATAACTTAAAATTATAATTATTAATCATATTTTAGGTCAAGACCAAACACATAACAACTTAAAATTGTGGTCACTTTTTGACCATTTCTCCCTTTGTGACCCCATACACTACGACCAACCCTACTATCATTAAAGTTAATCTTCATAGGGTGGTTTTTCCTTTTTCAAATATCAGCACTCCCATCACAGGGGGCCTTTTGATGCATTTTCTTCATATTGATCATCTTGATGAAGTGTATGTCGACAATGTCAAGAGTCTATTGTACTCATCCAAACAAGGCATTCTCTAGAGATATGCATCAAAATCTCCGCACAATGACATTGTTTATATAATGTATCTTTTTATTTTAATTGTGTTTTACAATTATTAATTTTTATAGATTTTAGGGATTCATTATAGGATTCATTAGCCTTTGGTTATTTGACGTTTATCTAAACAAAAAAATTCAAAGAGTACTTATTCATACAATTTGAGAGTTATGTTGTAAAGTTATGATAAAGATCATCAATATTGCTTTGGTAAAGATCATCAACATATGAAAATAACATATGAAAATATAGGCTTTGGTTTTTTATCAAAAAGCAAGTGATTTTCATTATTGTAACTAACTCCCATGAGATGTTTATGTAATTTTTATGTAGGTAAAGGTTTAGTATTAGAATTACGGTCTATCATATGAGTAGGGTTTATGATCATATAAAATGTAAAAAATACAATTTCATTACATAATGAGATATACGATATAAAATAATCTACCGTGTTATTTTCAAGCCCATGAATATAAGTCATTTAGTTAGATCAAGGTCCTAATTTTAATATAAAAGATTAGGTTTAAAGGAGATGTTGCCTAGTACTATGAAACAAGTTATATCAGTAGTGCCTTTTTTAGAGGATCTTTTTATTCCAAACTAATTACAAGATAAAATTATCTATGTTACGGACACCACATTCCTCATAATCCTTTTTTATTTTTTATTTATATATATATATAATATATAATATATATATATATATTTTTAACAAGGTCGGGTAGTTGATATATTACTAAAAGTTGTGTTGGAGCAAGGTCCTATTACAATCGACTATAGCATGATAGTAAACTGAGCAATGAGATGGAAGCACAGTCCCATCTCCTATGCTTGAGTTCAAAATTTCATGAATTTTTATGACTATTCTTGAATACTGCTTAACAAATTGACCTACTAAGAAAGTAAATTTACAAATCATAGATTCATTGTAACTTCTTCATGGCTTGTAGATTGATTGTTCCTGAGTTGGCTCGTTCTTCTTGTCATAATTGACAAAGTTCTCTCCTTCATTGCTCATTGTGTTATTTTTGTAATAAGCCACTGCTTCTTCTAGATGTTTGCATTTGGTTTTTAGATCCATGATCTCTTCTTTCTGCATTGCCATGCTTCCTGAGTCTTATTTTGCCTGAGCTACTGCTTCCTTCACTTTTTTTGTCCATGCTTCTTTTGTTCTGCGCTTTCCTGACTGCTATTCTGAATGTGTCATAATAGAACTGAGGTCGAGTTCTGCTTAATGCCTTCCGTGGGAGCGCTGCTCCTTTGCATTCTCCAATTTCCTATCGGTGCTTCATTGGCCATCGGAGTATCAGCCCATTGCATATCAGCACATCCATTCCCTGCCAGCTCTCTGATCCGACGGTCCATACTTCATTGCATTTCCCTACGCCGCTCTGATCTTTATCGTCCATTACTCCATCGAATCTAACTCTCCACCGTTGATTTGATTTTAGATCCAATGGTAGTGACTTCACTCGGTCAACAAAATTATCGGTGATCCTCCACCGTTGATGGTCACCACAGGATTCGACGGCTGACAGTGATTTCGGGTGGACCACTTGCACGGTGGTTACCCGCCCGAAAAGATTTTTTTCCTCTCTCCTCCACTGCTACATGTCGAGCAGTTAATGGAATTGGGTGCCCAATCCGAATTACCACTTACTAATTTTTGCTTGCCCGAAATACCATTTCCTGTATAAAAACCACCTTTTCGCTAGCTATCTTCCACGTGCCTTCCCCATGCGATGACCATTAAATCTGTTGATCCATCAATCGGACGGCTCTCGCTGCCCTTTAACATCCACCGATGTGATATGAATACTCCGCTCCATGTGAATTAATTCACAGAGAGGCAGGGAAGGTAATAGATTTGCGCAAAGGGCTTGGAGAGGGTGACGACCCTGATCACTAAACTAGGGAGCAAAGAAACTCTGCGTGAGCACAAATTTGCATGAAACGCTTGATTGAAATATTTGATTTCCTTCAGCTTTTATAGCATTTCTGAGCACTCCAGTGACTGCCCTCGATGGGGTGGTCTGCAACATGATTCTCGTAACCAAGATTGTAATCTTGTTTCCTTCCTATACTCATGCAAATTTCTGAACTATTGAGTTGTTTCCATTGCATTCTCGTGACTTTCTGCCTTTGTCTGCAATGGAGTGTCCTTTTGATGATTTTTGACTATTGATTTATTTTTTGTTTCTTTTATCATTATGCTTTGACCCTTATTTTTGGGGATCCTTATACTTATGATCTTTTGTTGATTATTATGGGATTGATTTGTGATATTCCTCCTGATTTTCACAAATATTCCCTTCATTTTTTTCCACTGCTTGAGTTGCATAATAATCCGCCTCTTGATTATGTGTTCTCAAGACATGTCTAAAGATCACATCGCCAGAGTCTTCAAGGTTCTTCCTGATTCTTTTGAGAATTTTGTTCATGAACCCATTACTTGGGCTTTTATTTTGTGCCATTGCCTCTATTATTATGGTTGAGTCTTCTATTATTATAGGATTTTGTATTTCTCTTTTTTTATCATTCTTGATCCCATCAACAGGTTGTATGCTTCAGCCTTGTTATTTGATATTTGTCCAAGTCCCCATTCATATGTGACAATTTCTCTCCCATTAGGATCAAGGATTAATCCCCCTGCCCCTGCCTTTCCCAGATTATGCTTTGAGGCCCCATCAAAGTAGAGGCAATATTTGTTCTAATTTTTTTCCCAAATTTCTAGTTCCTCTTCGCTCATTCTTATTTTCCAAATATTTCCTGAATTTGCTTTCCTCTGTCCTTTTTGTCCATTGTTATTTATTATGGCTTTGTTGAGCCAATCTCACTCTTCTTGTTGTAAAATGTTGTGATCTATTGGTGTTGTTCCTTTAACATTGAGGATTTCAAAAGTTAATCCCCACGTTTTTTTATAGAGTTTTCCCTATTCTTGGAGTTTGGTTTTTGAAGATGCACTTATTTCTTGTCAACCAAATTTACCAACATAGTAATGTTGGGATGCATTTCCACATTCTTTGAATAGTGACTTTCTTCTTTGTTGTATATGGATAGGCCTTCTCTAATGTTTGTAGAAAATCCGACAATGGCTTTTCAAAAATTATTCTTATTTCCAAGGGGCTTATAAGCTTTGTCAACGTTCTTTGGAAAAAATGCATTCTTGAAATAAATGTCGAATGTTTTCTTCAGCCTGTTGGCATAATGAACATCTTGATGGACCTTGGAAACCTTTTTTTTTTAAGTTTTTACTGGTTAATACCATCCCTTTTAAAAGAGTCCAAATGAACATTTTGATCTTAGGCAAGATTTCAGATTTCAGGGCTATTTTCCAAGGGTCCCAATCTTGTTGGTTTGGTTGTTCTTGTAGGATTTTGTATCCCGTCTTGATTGTGTAATGCCCACCACTAGGATCCCAGTGGTATCCATCTTCATCATCATAGTTGATTGGTGCTGCCCCTTTTAGGAGCTGCCTAATTTTGCTCCATTGCTCTTCCAGATTTGCAGGTATTGTTGACAGTTTCGAGTCTTGCCAATCCTTTTGGTTCCATAGAGAAATTGAGAATAGAGTGTTAAAACATTTTTCTTTCATCCACTCTTGGATGCCTTCTATTTCTAGATGAGTCTTCAGTGGTTCTTTTCCCATGATTCTGTCTTCCCATATCGATATTGTTTTTCCATTTCTTGGGCTCTTAGAGATGTAGCTACTCATTAGAGGAATTGTTTTTTTTACTAGCTTCCAAGCTTGAGTACATTGTCTTGTTGGGATATTTCCATTGAGAAATATTTCCCTTGAACCATCCATGTAGTTTGAGATGAGATTTTTTTTTCCACCAGCTCTCTTTTATCGTGATCAATCTCCATACTATCTTCATTCCGAGGGCTGCGTTCATAAGTCCAAGTATCTGTATAAAAATACCTCCTTGTTCGTAAGGTAGCACTACTTGCTCCCACCTCACCAGGCTGATTTTTTATTTTATTGTTTCCCCTTGCCATAGAAAGCTTCTTAAGATTAACTCCATTTGTTTGTGTGCACTTGCTGGGGCCATGATTATTGCATATTGGTAGATAGGTAGTGCTGCAAGGAATGCTTTGATTAAAATAACCCTTCCTGCCAAATTTAACCACACCATACCCCACCTCTGAATTTTGTTTTTCATTTTTTCAATCTACTTAGTCCATATTTTTGCCTTTATGTTCTCTTTTCAGATTGGAAGTCCCAAGTAAAAGAAATGGGTCCATTTTTCCTGTACTAGGATTTCTAATATTTGTGAAATCCTTTGCATGATTCTGGGGGGGGGGAGGAGTGTTCCATCCATATATTTTGCATTTTGTGTTATTCAAAAGCCCACCTGAAACCTATTTTGCATTTTGTGTTATTCAAAAGCCCACCTGAAACCTATAACAAATCATCTAAATTGTTTTGAACCTTCTTGCTAGTATTGTTGATGCCCCTCCGAGAAACAAGGTGTCATCCACAAAAAGTGAGTGGTTGATTATTTTTACTCTCTTTTCTATTCTAAGCCATGTAATGTTTCTTTCTTTTCTTTGTTTTTCCAAAGCTCTGCTTAGAGTTTCAGCCATTATAATATATAGAAAGGGTGAGAGAGGGCATCCTTGCCTGAGTCCTCTTGTGCTTTGAAAAAATTCACTTGGCCTTCCATTTATGAGGAGGGAAATCCAAGGGGTAGAGATGTATGCCTGGATGACTTCTATTATTTCTCTTGAGAAACCCAGTTTCTGAAGAACAACCATGAGATATGGATGGTTGACCCTGTCAAATGCATTTGCCATATCTAATTTAATTATTATGCCTTTTTCTTGCCATACTAGACTGTACAACTTCCTGTACAATAATTACATTATCTATGATTTGCCTGTTGGGCACAAATCCTCCTTGATTTTCAAATATGATTATTGGTAGCACTTCCTTGATTCTATTTGCAATTATTTTTGTTATTATCTTATAAGAGGAATTGCACAGAGATATAGGGTGATACCTGTTGAAGGTGGAGGGATTTGACTCCTTTGGGACTAGGGCGACATAGGAGGATTTTGTGTTGCTTCCTATTTTTTTTTTTTTAAACATTCTTCACCATTCTTAAGAAATCTTTTCTGATTGTATACCAATGAAATCTGAAGAATGCTATGGTAAGTCCATCGGGCCCTGGGGTTTTATCCGGATGCAGGCTCCATATAGCCGCTACTACCTCTTCTTCTGTAATTTCTTTACACATTTATGCGTTTTGATCTCTTTTTATTTTATTTTTCGTGTGCTAAAGGAAATCTTCATATTCAACCATTTCTTCTTTTGCTAACAGTAAATTTTTAAAGTGCTTGTGAGCTACTCTTTTTAATTCCTCCACACCTTTGACCTCTTGATTTTCCACTTGGATTTTTTCTATTTGATTTCTTGCTCTTCTAATCTTCATTGAGTTATGGAAAAAAGATGTATTTTATCCCCTGCCTTGAGCCACAAGCTTCTAGATTTCAATCTAACCTCTTCTTCTTCTTTCTTGTTTTCCATGTATATTTTCCAAAAGATTTCCTTTTCTCTTAGATAATCTTGCTTGCCTTCTTCTCTACCTTCTTTTTCAATTTGCATGCTGTCCATTCTCTGCTGTGATTTTTTTTTTTTCTTTTTTAATTTCATTTGCTCTTGCCCATTCCTTTAACTTGATTCTTGCATTTTTTAATTTTGTCTCCCAAATATATTGTGGTGATTTTGATACTCTTGGCTCCCATGATTCCTTAATTAATTCATTGATTTCTATATTGTTGTCCCAAATTGAGCTGTATCTAAATGGGAGTAGTCCTTGATTTTCCATTTTTCCCTTTACTATTGCCACCGGTTTATGGTCGGATGCCGTGGTGTGAATGATTTTTGTTTTTATGGCACTGTACGTTGCTGCTATGTTTTCTTGTATCATGATTTTTTCCAACCTTTCTTTTATGTTGCTTTTTTCCACTCTTTCATTGCTCCAGGTGTATTTCACGTTGCTTGGGGGGATGTCTAAAAGATTGTGTTGTTCCATTATTTGTTGTAATGCGTCCCTGGATGGGTCTGTGTGATATATGCCTCCAAACTTTTCTTCTATACTTCTTACCAAATTTAAGTCTCCTCCTAGAATTATTTTTCCTATTTGTTTTTCTCTTAATGCTTCTTTTATGGTGGCCCAACATTGCTCTTTTTCCTTGTAGTGGTTTGGGGCATATATATTGATAACACTATACTTATCTTTTGTATTGATTTACATTAGATCCGTTTGTATCCAGTGTTGTTCTTTTTTGTAGTGTATTAATTCCCATATTCCTTTCTTCCATATTGTGCATATACCTCTTGACGCTCCTATTGCCTGTATTGCTTCACCTTCTGTTGATGCCCCGAAAATCTTTACATCAACATCGGGGGATAACCACCCGGTCCGGACCTTAATACAACTCCTTTTCCGTTTGGGATGGTGGCTCCGACTGGATATAATGGGACCAGTTTCCCAATAGTGAATAAAAAGGGGGTGAATGAATGATTGGTTTTCTAACAAGTGATAATAAATGGAGGACTTATTCTATGAATGAAAACATAAATGATTATTTTATCCCGGGAAGCTTCTATTCTTTAAGTGGAATTTTTAATAATCTATGTTTGTTGATAGGCATATAGATGACACTATGCAATAAACAAAGACATTCATTTAAATGATAATTGCTTCGTTCAAATAGTTGAACAAAGTAATTGATAAAACGATATTACACTTCTCTTTTATATCACTGATACATGCATGATTGAAAGAATAGCAAACTGTAAACATCCAATAGTGGAAAGCATAAAGTTTACTGTTAAAACACATTCATATATTCAATAATAGCATAAATGACCAAACAACAATTCACATAAAAGAAATAAATTCAGACATAGATAATAGTACCATATGAGCTGCGAATTATTCCCTACGCCAATCGCAATTTGAATTCCTTATTCCGATTCAGAAATACTTTAAAATAAAGGAAATAGTGCACATTCATATCAAAGCTTCATTGTCAAAATTTGGAAAGATTTGGTCCAGTCTTCATAAAAGAATATGCTTGAAGTACAATAGTGCAACTTCAGGCTTAAGTCATATACAAAAACTTACGACCCTTTCTAAATACATGAAAGGGTCTATAAATACTAAACTAAGCTAACAAACTACAAAATTAAAATGCTACTAAATTGGTATAATCCGATCTTAAAATATCTCTCCCACAATGATATGGAAATTGGCAGCGATGATTCATTCTTCTGGCTGTTTTCCCTTTGTCTTGAGTTGGCATATTGCCAGCATTGGCTCCACTTCTTGAGGGCGGCTGAGACGAGAATTGATTTGAGCAACATAGGTGGCATCATGTATATCAAGAATGATACACCCGATTGCATCCGTCAAGCATTTGAGGGTGGCTCTCTGACTGTATGGTTTACTAGGAACAACCAATAGGTGTCCCAAGTTAAACTTTTAATCCCTAAGATCAATCTCCCATTCTTTTCTAGCTCTTGGTTACATGATTGCTCCAATGTCTTGGCCGATAATAGTTTACCTGGTGTACATTGAGAAATCATGTTAGATAAATAGAGAGTATTATTGATCAAGTCAATTAAATTGCTCGTAGATAACTTGCATCTGGAAACAACTCTCTCTCTGCTTTCATTAATTGGGACTGCCACTCTGTGAATAGGATTTCCTTATGGGATTCTAATATTTTGGGCAAGTTTGCTGCCTTTCCCTCATTAGAGTCCTGCCACGTAAGAAAATCTGTCAAAGTGTCTTCGGCTTACTCTAAATCCTGCCTGGCATCCACTGAATTATCTATTATAGATGATGTTATGTCGCATAAAGGTTCAACTTGGGTGATTTCATGACATAAAAATCTTATTTGTGTTATTAATGCCTTGTTAATTTGCATTGCCTCTGCTCTGAACTCAGCAGGTTGGGGAAGACTCTTGAACCTTTCTACTTGAGCTGATAATTGAGCAATTTGCACATCTTTTGTCTTTTCCATCTGTTCATTCATCGCCTTCAACTTTGATAATGCCTCGGATAGCTCCTTCTGTTTTTGGATTGCTCCCGAATCGATCCTCTGCTTCTCTTCATGCAATTGTTTGTTTAGTTCGTTGTTTAATTATTGCTGTGTGGACAGTTGCTGTTGTAGCTGTTCTGACTTCTGCTACTCTTCCGATGGATGCGCTTGTAATAAAGCGATCGCTTGATCCTTTTCCTTCAACAAATTGCTTACCTCTGATGCCTTATCCATGGTGGCTGTCGAATAGGCACCGGCATATTGAGATAACTTGGTTAGGTCATCGGAGGGGTTGAATTCTTCTCTCCATACCACATTTGTTGTTATTGTTTGTTTAGGGAACAGAAAGGTTGATCAATCCTTCTTCTTTTCCGCTGTCGCTTTATCACAACCCTGTGTTTTGGGCTATAGAAAACATCTAGTGGAGGAATGTCCTCCACTTGCAAAATAATTTGATCGGAAGGGTTCTTCGGAATTATTTCTACTACTGTATTTGAGGTTGGACCACTGGTTCCTTTGCTTGGAACCTCCTTCGATGCTGTATCTTGTGTATCGGCAGCTTTGGATGTTTCGGCATCCGTTGAGGTCTCAAGATTGCCTATAATTGTATTGAATTGTTGCCATTCTTCAAGCAATCTTGGGTCCACTTGAGTATCAACATTTATTTCTTTTCTTCTCTGCTCCTGCTGCTTTTTCTGTTCTTCTTCCCTTATTCTCTCCTGTTGCTTCTTTTCTGCCTCCTCTTGTTCTTTCCTTTGTGCCTCTTCTTGTTCTTTTCTCTGTGCCTCTTCCTGTTCTAATCTTCGGAGTTCCTCCTGCTCTCTTCTTTGGACTTCTTCATAGATTGCGGATGTAGCAGGAGGTTCATTAGTAAGCTGCTACTCAGGCTCGCTTAACTGAATCATTGGGGTAGTAGCTAACAAATCTAGAGGCAGAGTTTGCAACCTCTGTTCTCTAAGTTTGTTAAATTCTACTAACCTGTCATCAGGATATCTCATTCTGGCTAGCTGTTGTACCTGGAAGATTGACTCGGCGGAGGAGAACAGGACATCAAACTCATCTTCTTTGTGCTCGAATTTAGTAAGCTTGGCTTGATCGAGGGCATTATAGATGACTTTCTTCGAGTCAAAACGTCTATTAGGCAGAGTAGCGAGACTTAGGACGTTCATTTCTTCTGCCTCTTTCTCTGCATGTTTATAATCATGCAGAGTATAGACGCCACACCTAAGAGGAAAAGGAGGCCAAACTTGCTTCTTTGAATTTCTGAGAGTTTTCGTGGCTGACGCAGTCGTAAGCTGATATGCTATTTCGCGAGCTAATAGCTTGTCTAGTATGTACAAGGTGAGGACATGAGGTCTGGCCTGACTGCCAAAAACTCTTACATAGGTGAATTTTTCTTCTCCAAACCAGGGTCCTAGGGCTGTCAAGTCAATCTCAGCCTAAGAGGAGATCTTAGGGGCAGGTTTATCAAAAATTGCATAGTAAAGAGGTAGCATGAATCCATTGCAGACTTGGTATAAATGGTGTTTATAATGAGCTTTCCATAGTTTCTGGTGGTAGACATGAATACGCATAGGGTCCTGTGGAGTCCATCTCCACCCTAACACAGGAAACTCAGAATTGAAACAGAGGGTATCCAGAATGTAGGCACTAAAATAAAATGGAGGGATGAACCTATCAGTAACATGGGATTTGTTTCTGAATTCAAGAATAGCTGTAGCCAACTTATCCGATAATATAGTCCCCCAATCCATGATCTCACTATTACATGCCGCTTCCATCAAAGGAACCATCTCTATGGAAAATTTGGAAGAATCATGCAATCCCCACAATCGGCACATCATGACTCCAGCATAACAATAAGGAGAGCATAAGGAGTCGATGGAGTACTTACCCGAAGACTCATGTTTGTGTTTCGCCGGGTTTTGTCTCCATTCTCGTGTAGGCGCTGACTCGGTCTCATTCTCATCACCAAACTTCTCCAAAAATGCTGTATTGTACTTCTTCTCTGGCTCGGGCAAATGGTACATTTGTCTGAAATCGTTGGGCTGAAATGAACCAAATATTCTTCCATCAACAGTGCAAAATGTTCTGTCCGTGATTGGAATTTCCTCAATTGCCCATCTCACCACATCCGTATATGGAAGAATTTTCTCTCGAGCTGCTATCCTATGTAGGTAGGAATTAGCCAAATCTTTTAAAGTAGCATCAAATTTCCGGCTTGAACCTGCTGAAGCTTGTATCGATGTTTGCTGAGGGTCCTCGGCTTCTACTAGGTTGTAAATACTTTGCCAAGTAGTGCTGCCAAGGCCGAGACGTGGTATCTGAGATTAATCCCTTCTTGCTTGGTCCCAGATCGGTGGCATGTTGTCCTGTTACCATAGGAGCCGAAGGCGTTCCAGACTTCTTAGATTTCTTTCCCATCGTTGATGCGAAAAAACTCTGCGCAAGAGAAAAATAAACGTAATGCAGAGAATAGATGGCAAAAACCAAGTATGAGGAAATTGCGTCAATCAATGAGTAATGGAGGATTTATCATAAGGCTCCCGTGGATGCAATCTCTGAAATGATTTAGGCATGACTGCTCACTAATTGGCCGTTCAAACCTGTCAATCATTTAATTGCTCATTATATCCTTTATTTGTTGAATAATGGTTTAAGCGTGGATTTGATTTTTTTGCGGTTGGACGCGAGCGAATCTCTATCGGGAAGAGAAAAGGCTTTCAATGATAATTAATATATAATATAGCGAAATCGTATTGATCCTTTTCGAAAGTCGTGTTTTGGGCTCATCACAATCAGTAATCGGAGGAAGGCTTGGGAAATTTTATTTAAGTCTTATGGAATCCCCGATCGCCGATAGCGATATCGCTTGACTCACATCGGGAGATTGAACGAGGAGAGTTTGTTATGTTCACGTCGCATTCCCCGACTGCCGATTGCGATATCGTGTCGGAGCAAAGGGGAGGGGCCTTTTCTTATTTGTTTTCCTGATATCCATTGGCTATTTTGCTTTTATCGCATCGGGGAAAATCAATGGGTCATGGTTTATGCATCCTTTGTTGTTGCGATATGCGATCTTGCGATCGCTTTATCACAATAATAAAGGATTATTCGTTTTATTTTTAAGACCGAATTATTTCAAAAGGTTTAAAGTTGTTTTGTTTATTTCCGAACCTTTAGAAGAGTGACGGATTAATACCAATTTAATCTAAATGGGACCCATTTCAATTTATAATTTTCTAAAGTAAAATAAATTGAAATGGGGGGTTGTTGTATAGCACAACACCTTCATAATTTCTGAATTTTTTTATTATATATTTTCAGTTTCTTGGCCATTTGTTTTTGTCTCCTGAGTCATAAGGATGTTTGGGTTTTCTTTTGTCAGAATGTCTCTTGTGGCATTTTCTTTGACGGATGACCCCAATCCTCGGCAATTCTAGGAGACCGCTTTCATTATTTGCTTGTTGGGTGGTCCTCTTTGCCGGATTTTTTCATTGTTTCATGTGTTCCTTCCTAAGAAGGTTTCCATAGGTTGTTGCGTTCCTAATGCCATTTCCTTTGTTGCTACTTCATCCCTCAGCTCTTTGTTTTTCTTTCTTCCTGTTTTTTATTTTTTTTCTACATTTGGGAGAGCTTCCTTTGACTGCTTTCTAGTTAGGATTCTGTTTTACTGGGGGGGGGGGGTGAGATTTGGGTGGTTGGGCCAGAGGGGATGGTGGGGTGGGGGAGGGAACTGTAATGAGGGGATATGAATCTAGATATGGATCTAGGTCCGGGGGATGGGGGGACAGAGGGATCCAATGGCTCAAAAGGATTAAGGCTAGCAAGAGAATTGTTGTTAGCTTTTGGTGGTAGAGGATGGAGCTTAGAGGATATGGAGGGCTGCGTAGAAGAAGGATTTGGTTATTTATGGACTACCTTCTTTCTTTTGACCTGTTCCCATTTGTTTTCTGGGTCTTCAATCTTTTCGTTTTCGTTATCTCTTTTTTTGTACATCTATTAGCAAAATGACCATATTCATGACATACCTTGCATTTGAAGGGGATTTGTTCAAGTCCAGCTGTTGTATATGCATCCACTGATCCACTTTGATTTTGATGGCTTCTGGAAGCCCTTTTCCTAGATCCACCTCTACACAGATTTTGGCACATGCGTGCATGTTTTTCTTTGGCTCACACCTGTCTATGTATTTCCCAACTGCATTTCTTATGGATTTAACTGAATCGTCTCCCCGACAATGGAGGGGAAGATGTGGCAATCTGACCCAAATAGGAACGACATTGGGTATATCCATTTCTGGGTCGAAATATGGCATCCATCTGTTTAGATACAAACCCCTTATATCCATAAAGTACGGGCCATTCCTAAATATTAGATCTTGATCCTCCTTGGTTTCAAAGTGGAAGTTGTAGTATCCTCTTCCACAGAACCTGATTGAGATTTTTTAGTTTATTGTTGCATACCAGTTCCTTTGTACCCATTTTTGTACCATTTTGGGCGATGGCCATAACCATGTAAACTTCCCAACTAATACACATTCCGCCAGGGAGAGTGCTGCTTTACAAGGAAGAGCTGGAGGGAGTGCTATTTCAGGGATGTCTTCCAATCTTTTAACAAACTTTGTGATTGATGGTCGGATCTTTGCTGGACCCATTGCAGAAATGAGAGAGGTGAAAGCTTTTGTTGTTCCTTCATTTTCTTGCTAGTTATCTAAGGGAGGCTCTTCGTCCTCTGATGATTCCATGTTGAGCGAACCTCAGCAGCAGGAGACCATTAAGGGCAGCGGCGTGCTGCTGCATGAGGCTGCTGCGGCTGCGTAGGTCGGACAATGTTGGGGTCGGGAGGTCGCCCACATTATTTCACCTCATAATCCCAATTTTTAACAAGAGAGATAATATCAATTTTGTTGAAAATCTAACTTAACTTTGGAATATACATGGATATCCTTGGTAATTCCAAAAGTGAATGCGAGATCTACTAAAATCCTATTTATTATTAGTTTTTTAATCCTCGTCTTGGATAATTACTTTCATTGTCCTAATTATTACTCATTTCCCTTATTTTCTAGCCCCGTGTACCTTTTCAATTTCCTCTCTTAATTTGGCTTGGTGTTATGAACCTTGTTCCTTAAAAATGATAAGAAAGCAATAATTACAATACTCTTCAAGGAGGAAATTTCCTTTTACAATGACTATAATGTACAAGATAATATTTGATGATCCTAAACTAGGTCTCCTTGGTATGTGTGTGTGTGCGTGAGAGAGAGAGAGAGAGAGAGAGAGAAAGTGTACAATTATAATAAAATGGGACCACGAAAGGTTCTAGTGTACATAAGAATATAACAATATAAATGATCATTCAATGTCTAGGGATTAATAAGGGGTTTTAGGGTTGACATGAGACTTATATAACGTTTAACTAACTACTAGTGGTTATGCATGAATAAGTCATCTTCCCATGTCATCTCTTTCACCAGTAGGTTCTTCTATTTGATGAGGTATTCCATAATTGTTGGATTACTTGACTGCTTAATCCTTGTTTCATGGATTGTTTCTTCTTATGATATGATTTTTAATCCTTTATTTATCTTTGGTGCACTTCTTGGTTACAAATGAATAGTATGGTTATGATATCAAGCTCGATTTCATTGCCTTCTAAGGTAGATATTATAAAAAGATATTGAAAATTAAAGGTAATTGTTCCTAATAATTATAACCATTGGTCCCCTAATCCAACATCAACACCACCCATTTGTATTGCAATCATGGGACTATGTAATAAATAATCCCCCATATTGAGCTTACTATTATGGAACTTCCCTAAACAATTTATGGTACCTCGATCTACAATCATTACTTGAAACTCTAGTATTGGATATATGAAAAAATTGAGAGTTTTTGCTAATTTGTAATTGATGAAGATATGGGTATTCTTGGAATCAACTAACATTGTTACCTTTTCCTTCTTGATATATCCTTCTATCTTGAGGGTTTGTGGAGTTATGATGTCATCCAATGCATGATAGGATATTGTTGGAGTAGTCTCTTCTAGCTATAGATTGATATGTTATGTATATAAGTTATGTTGGAGTAGTCTCTCTATATAAGTTTTGTATATATATCAACCAACTTTGCATGTCAAATGTATCGTATCATATGTTATCAATAGTATTATTTTAACATACCATCTATCAAGTCCATGTTAAATATTTAAGGAATTACATATCTCATTCCTACTAAAAAATAAATATTTTTTTTAGTTTTAATTACTTTTTAACTATATATATAAAGTTGAGGTAAAATTAAAGTGAAACTAAACTGTTTTTATTTATGGCAAGCATTCAATTTTTTTCATTATTATTACTATTTTAAATTTGTTAAAGTAAATATTATTTTATTTTTTTTAAATGTGATGTTATGTAATGTTACAAGACAACATCTCCTTCACGATGAGTTGCATAACAACTATTAGCATAAAGATTTAATCAGAAAATTGTGATGCAATAAATGGGATACACCTGCTTCTCGCAAAGCCAACTCTTCACTGAGCCTAACCTCCTTACTTAACAACTTATGTTGTTTTTAAATTTTATAAATATTTATTTTTGATAAGTTGGGATTAAGCTTTTGCTTCTTAAATTTAAATTTAGTAAAAAAAAAAATTGTGATTTTTTGTGATTTAAAATGTATTTTCAATTATATAAATAAATGGAATATTAAAAAAATAAAATTGAATATATATATATATATATATAAGAATTTATAATTTATTAACAAAATTAAAAATGTGTAACAAATTAAAAATTAATCTATAAATATAACTCAACCAAATATAATATAATATTATTAATATTTGATAAATTTAAAATTATTCAATTTAAATTAAAAACATATTTTAAATAAATAAAATAATAATAATAATTTGGAGATATCATTAAAATAAAATGACCCAAAAAAATATTTAAGGGAGTCCTAATAACTAGATTCTGAACCGATGAGGTTTTGTTTTGCTGAAAAAATTTGAAATAGGTGTTTGGAGAAGATGGAGCGAATGGCGATTTCTGGCGATTGCAGAGAGGTGAGGGTTTATGGCCCTGCAACCTTTTGTGAATCTGGACTTCTTTGTTCGGATGAGGGAAGATCTGGGAACGTGACAGAAGCTGGGGTTTTTCTGATATGCGGGTCCTTTACAGGGTTCTGATCTATTAACAGGGCCAAGATGCAGTGAACGAGCTCTACACTCTTCTCTGCTCAAGGATCGACATCCCTTCCCAACTCTGCCTACAATGGATAGAGCTATCTTCGGCTACGATATATATATGAAGGGCGAGAGAGAAACCGTGGCGGTTCCACTGTCTCAACGCGGCACAAGAAAGGGTTTCTTTTCTGTAGAATCCGTCATCGCACTCGTGACAGACCTCCTAGGCACGACCACGGCAACCAGCACGAAGATCCTCCTGAGCGATCCAACCAAGAACCTCGGGAAAAAAGGAAACTCCTGCCGCCTTTCGGCTAGTTGCATGCAAATCGACCAAAGCAAGGACCTCTCAACAGGAAGCCAATCCAGTTTGGCCTTCTGCGAATCCAGCAAGAAGTACCAGATGGCAGCCGTTAAGGAGCCCAACTAGGGAAACAACCCAGATCTGAGTTTGCAGATCTCTAGTGTGGTCGGTCTGCAAAAGGGACACCTGCATGCTACTAGGACTGGATCAAGCAGACTCCGCAACATCATTGTTGCGGTAAGGGCCTTATTGTATTCTATATATCCACCCTGTATACCCGAACTTGCCCAAGGCGTCATCGTAGGGCCAATCCACAGATCTAGATCAAGCAACCTGACCATGGAAGATAGATAGCTGCCCAGATCTACTTTTGAACCACCAGGTCAGGTCCTCAATGAAGTAGAAGCTTGCACAAAGTCCAGCTCTGGGGAAAATCAGGATACCCCATAGTCCTAACACTACGGCCAAAACCGCAGAGAAACACTGGTTGAATGGTGATGATATTAGGTTTAGAAATGAGATGATCCAGGCGACAGAACTGGGGCAACCTCAGTTGGGCTCAAACCCCAGAGAGGTGGATCTCACACCACTCTTCATAAAAGCACCGCCGAAAGGTAGGACTTATTACTTGAGGTTATGGAGGGGCAACAACATCCAAGAACTATGGAATGAAATACAGAATTTTCTTGGCATACCGGAACAGGGTCAAAATCTGATCTATAGGGGGCCCAGCTTACAAGACAACCACACTCTTCAGGAATACAGCATCACCACAGACTCGACTATCATCATTAACTTTCGTCTGCGAGGTGGATGTCATGGAACCAACTCAAAGAATACAAGCTCAAAGAACACAAGCTCCTTTAAGGATGCTGTGAAGGGTAAAGGGAAAGCGCAAGTCAACCCAGCAACAAACCCTGTTCTTCCTAGGCCCTACATAGTTGAACAAACACCTGAGAATCTTGCTCTCACTATTGAAATGCCTAAGGTAAAGGATTTATACTCAGATCTATTTTCTCACTCTGTTATCTGTAGATTCAATGGTTACTGGCCTAAATCAGGTGATCTGCACCACTGGATTCATACCACCTGGACACCAATGTGAAATCTACTTATGCCCTAAGGGGTTTTTTATAGTAAGATTCAACACAGAACAGGGAAATGAACACATCTTTAATAAGGGGCCATGGTTTTGGGGCAACACAAGGCTCTACATCACTCCATGGTTTCCAGATTTCGACGCCAATACAATGGTGGTAACAAAGATACTAGTATGGGTCAGGTTGCATAACCTCCCGTTACACTTCTAACATCACAACATTTTAATAGCCACAGGGAACACTTTGGGGAAATTTCTAAAGATTGACAACGACAGAATGGCAAAGGGAATTTTTACCTTTGCAATACAATGGTGGTAACAAAGGTACCGGTATGGGTCAGGTTTCATAACCTCCCATTACATTTCTAGCATCACAACATTTTAATAGCCATAGGGAACACTCTGGGGAAATTTCTAAAGATTGACAACGACAGAATGGCAAAGGGAATTTTTACCTTTGCCAAAATATGCGTCGAAGTAGATCTCAGCGAGGGATTACCGGAAAGTATAATACTGAATTTTAACAACACACAGTGGCTACAATCATTGGATTACGAAAACACAGCTTTATGATGTCGATGATGTTTACAAATAGGCCACATTCTCAGTGCTTGTCCACAGGCAAGAACCCCCAATCAGAACAAGCAGCAACAGAGGAAGCCTAAAGGATGGCAAAACACAGTGCCATTGGATGAAGAAGAAGATGCACCAGAAACCACAAACTTCAAAACAGAAAGGGATGAACAAGAAATCCAACCGAAAGTGCAAAAGAAAGAAGAAGCTCCCAACAACCCTCTGCAACACCAAGGCCTCCAAATAACAGGAAAGGAAATATCTGGCAACAAGAGAACTCATGGATCTGAAGGATCTGAGTTGGACAAGGAATCTCCCACAACTATAACAGAAAATCAGCTCTCCATAGTAACCATCACCCCCAATTTTGGGGGATGGCTAAAGGTGGAGAAAAAGAAAGGGAGAAAAGTATAGTTTTTCACTTCATTTTTTTTATTCTTTTGGTTTCTACGAAAACCGGATCACTATTATTTCATATGCTTCTGCGTTTACAAAATGTAATTTTATCTTATGAATAGAATTACGATTTTTTCCACGGAAAAAAGATGACAAAAATTAAATAATAAATAAATAATAATAATATTAATAATTAAAGAAAATAATAAAATAAAAATTAAATCAAAACAACAAACACAAGAAATGATTTAGAATTTTAAATGTAAATATAGAAAACGTATACTAAAAGACAAATATATTAATAATATATGTATATATGAATTAAATAAGTATTTAAAAAATGTCATAATTTATATGAATATATATGAACCAGACAAAATAAATCTCAACAAAAAATCAAAGAAATATTAATATAAAAATGAAATTTATGAACCATATAAAAATGAAAATAATATAAATATAGAAAGTACTTTACTTAATAAAATCATTAAAATTATATAACAAGAAAGTAGGAAAATGATAAGATTAACGTTATGAATAATTAAGAAAGGAGAATTTATGAAAATGAAATAAAAAGAATTGACAAAGAAAGAGTGTAGAGGGGATCGGGGATTTCACCCCTCTCCACATGGGAATTTATATGAAAAAAGAGCCCTATAGAAAAATAGTTTAACGGATTTTAAGGATGATTTAGAAAAGGGAGAGATCAATCACTAGTGTTGAGATGAAACCAAAACCTTAGTAAGGCAAAATATTTATTGACTATAAGAATTTTTTTTTTATTTCTATTAGTTGTATATATAATATAATATAGTTGAATCATATATATATATATATTTTTTCAAATCACCTTCTCTTAGATAGAAGAAACTGTTAATAGATCAAGGCCGCATAGCTAGCGTTCCTGCGACCTACTTTGATTATTGAACTTTGAAGTTAGCAAATTAAATATTTTTTTAATGTATGCCATTTTTTTCTAATGGAATTTTATAAGGAGCTATGTTGGACATAAAAACCCTATGAGATGGAGAAAGGGGCCTATCATTCCTCCCCTAAAAATAATTATTCTATTGGATAAGAATGTGAGCTCACAAAATTAGCTCTTACGATAATTAAGATTAAAGATTTAATTAAAATTGTTATTTTCACTATAATACTTCATATTCATGTGGCATGAGGTTCATTACTCTTCATAAATTGGACGAATATTTGTCAATTTTTTTACCATGGAGTGCCTTAACAAAACATTTGTCGCTATTTGTTCTATGCTCATGAACAGGTAGGTGATCATTATAATTAATTGAATGTTCCATGTTTTTTTAATATATAATCTATATTATACTACCCTATATATTTCCATTATAATATAATGAAAAAGACTCAAAATAATTAAAAACATTTTTTTAATAAATTTTATAAGGATATGGTAGTTAATATTATTTTATTTAAAATATCTATTATTTTACGAATTTTAATTAATAGATTATTAATGATTTTTTATTAAATAATTCTAATTAGTGATAAATTATATTTTTTGGAAGAATGGATGCAATCTTCATAGATTAAAATAAAAATTAATCATTTTATTTAATAGAAAAATATATGTAAAGTTTTAGAAAATTATCATTAACATAATGTTTAGATGTAAATTTCCGATTTGAAGGTACCATCAAGGTAAGAGAAATTTTGTATAATTTTTTTTATTCTGTTTACAAAATGTAAAAGAAAATTTAAAATTCCTTTTAAAATAGAGAAAAAATTTAATTAAAATCGTAAAGCTTAATGGAGAAGTATATATATGTTTTTAAAATAAGTTGAATATATTTTTAAATATTAATTTATTTTCACAATTATCATGGAATACTTCTTTTAACTATTTACTAAAATTCAACAAATATAATAATAATGTACATCTATTTTGGAAATTGTCATTAACATTATGAGTTATTCACATAGTTTTACTACAAACAAAGAGAAACACAACACTAATATCACCTATAATTTTACTTAAAAAAATCAAATACAACACCTCTATCACCTTTAAAAAAATTCCCTCTCTAACTTGATAATTTTAATCCATGAAAGTGAAATCAATGTATGTGCATAAGAATCAAGGTGTCCAACTCCCTCATCAACACGACTTGAATGACAAAATGTTCATAGGTGCCCTTGAAATGGCTAAGTGTTCATTCTTCGACAGGTCAAGAGTTCCCTCTATTGCCGTGTATATTGGCTAGCTGGTTCTTGTAATGATTACCTCGAGTCCGCTGAAAATCTTTTGTAGTGAACAATAAGAGCTCCTGCCAACGGACCTTGTTACATTCTAAAAATCATTACTCAATCAGAGGAGAGCTTAATGAACCAATCAAAAGCAAGAAAATTAAATTTAAAATAACTAATTAAATAAGTTAATTTGTTTTTATAATGTTAACATTATAAATTGTAACTTAATTTTTTTTGTTAAACGAGAGGAATTAAAGGTCAAATTATCGTTGAATGTGTTTACCCAGTTACTGTAGGGATCATAAGAACACACTCTCTCCTGTATGTATGTATATTTTTTTTTTTTTATATAACTGTTACTAAAATTATGGTTATTAATATGATATTGAAATATTTATATTATAGGTCGGCACTATTCTATTATTAATTTTATTTATTTAATATTACATGTCAAAATGTATCATATAATTTATCAATAATATTATTTTAAATGTCATTTATCACTCTGTTAAAATTGAAGGGATCTGCACAATTATATATATTAGTAAATTAAGTTTTTATTTTGGTTGCATTGATTTATTTTAAATTTGTTAATGTCAAGTATTATTTATTATTTTTAATCTAGGACAACATCTCTTCAAAATATAATGATTTATTTCTCTTTGTTTCTTTCAATCTAGATATTTCAACTCTCATCTATGTGTTTAGTTGAAATATTAATGGATTCGAATTTGGTTGAATCGTCGTAAAACGTTACAAATGTTTACCGTTCTGTAGGGATCATACAGAAACACACTCTCTCTGTTGGTGTATATTTTTTATTCTGTTGACATAAAATTTTGTAATTAATATGGATATTGAAATATTCATTTATGGTCGCACTAACTTTTCTATTATTTAATTTTTATTATGTATAAAATATTACTGCTCACAATGTATCCATAATAATGTATTCAATAACTATTATTTACATGTCATTTATCAACTCCATGTTAAATATTGAAGGGATCTGCACATATATATATATATATGTAAAATTGAAGTATTTTATTTATGGTTGGCATTGATTTATTTTTAAATTTGTTAATGTAAGTATTATTTTATTATTTTTAAATCTAGGACAACATCTCCTTCAATATAATGATTTATTCCTCTTTGTTTCTTTTCAATCTAGATATTTCAACTCTCTCTATGTTTGTTTAGTTGAATATTCAATGGATTTGAATTTGTTGAATCTCGTAAACGTTACAAAGAAGTAGGTCATCCCTTCAATTTATTCCTATCTACCCTCTTTTTTGAATTGCAGTGAACAAAAAAGATATCGAATCCACTGGACTAGAAAAATAACTATTCATCAAACACACTTGATGATAAAAGGTCTTTTTTACATCATGCCTTTTGATCTGTACTGGGTGGAGATTATCCGCGATACTTATTTTATTACCAAAACTGATCACTTTTCCAAACAAAAATTGTTATGGTTCCCAAAAATGATAACAAAAATAAGAGGAAAAAGGAGAGCATGCAAGAGGAATTGGAATGTAAAACAAATACACAAAGTTACCTGTACCACTTTGTGTTGAGTCTTGACTTCTTAATTCAAATTCAAGAACGCTACAAACAACCCTCGTGCATTAGATATGACTATGACTAAAAAAATGTAAAATTCGAAGATGGAAAGAACATTATTGAATCTTTAAATAGACATGGTAATAAGAATCTTGAATTTTAAAATAGAGATGAATTATTCTTTTGTGACCATTTGTTCCAAAAAAGGGGGTCATTTTCTCCAAATTAATCCCAATACCATGAAATAGGGGCAAATGAAAACAAGAAATTTATTTTACACTAAATGGGGAGGGTGAAAAAGCTATCATAAATAACTATTCTTGAAAATTGGAGTGAATGGAAGATTGTAAATCCTAATTTCAAGGGATAAATTTACTTTTTGCCTCTCCCTTAAAATAAGGTGGGCTAACCTCCATACTTATTTTTTTTATAAAATAAATTTGGGGCGATTTGTAATAATGTATTATGACACACAAAAAATCGCCTAATAAAAATTTAAAACCCTTTAATTTCGCCCAAGGGCAAAAATTTGTCCCTAAAATTTTCCATGCTCGTAGAGATGGACCAATATATAACATAATCATTTTTCCTTTCACAAAGTCATTGATACCATACATGCTGGTCTTGTTCCAAAAATATGAATAAAATATTTAATTTTTGTAAAGCTACCACTTGGTGTCAATCAAAACATTGCTTCGTCTAAAATATCCATGTTATAGGATCATTACCATAAAACTTCCTTATATCAATCTTCAAAATGTAGTAGTTCCTTGGTGTTGACTTGAGTCCCTGATGTTGCAGATCTTGCATTCAAAATTCATGGTTAAGGTTTTGTGATTCCATATTTCCCATAGGTGATTGAATTATAACATAATGATTCTCCTTATTTTCATGATTTCCTCATATCTTAATATCCCTTTTAGAAAGCCCCTCCAAGAGAAAATTTTCCATGGTATTTATGATTTTTTGTATTTCTTCCTTATTTTCATTCTTCTTTTCCACTTTATCTATAATTTCTCTTTGAAATTTTTCGTGACTATTTGATAAATCCACCTTTTACAACATACTACCATCTATTTCATTAATTTTTTGTCTAATTAGGAGAACCTAAATTTTAAATCTTCACTTTCTTCAGGAGTCCAAGATGAGCCTTGAGGAGCTTTAACTAGTGTAGTATATTTATTTGGATTCGTGTTGGAAAATAATAATAGTAATCCTCTTTATCACAAATCATAGTCACAAAAAAAATTGGACCTTCTGATCAAAAGTTAGGTCACTTATAAGTTAGGTACCTTTGAAAACTTAATTTTGAGAATATTGGAATGGATGAAATTTATCTTGATATATATTTAAGATTTGAGCCTTCTTAATCTAAAACTTTGGTCTATAATACTATGATATTTCTACTCTACAATTCCATAGGTTTGAACAGAATTTGATGTGCGAAGTGAAACTTATGGTAACTTTACCAAAAGTTGTTGATTTTTGGCCTCTTCTTATGAGAAAAGTTATACAACATGCCACTTGTCCATTTATTCAAATATAATTCTGAAATTTGTACCTAGGATACTTTTATATGTCTCCTAAGATCCTCAAATATTTTCACATTATGAAAATTCCCCAAAAAAAAGTTATATAAAAAATACCAATTTACCTATTTCAAACTAATTTTAGGATTCTCTGCAAACCCTATCTTCCATAAAGTATATGTTTCAAAGTATAGTGAACAAAAATATATAGTTTCAACTAATTGTTCCTTGAAATTTCTCCTCAATATGATCCAAGATTCACCATCTAAAACCTCTCAACAAAATAATTATAGCAGAAATGCCAAACTAACTTGTTTCAGTTTGAAACTGTTTTTAAGGGAATTCAGGAACCATAACTTCCTTAAAGCATATCTCCAAAAGTATGGTGAACCAAAATCTAAAATTTGAACTAGATTTTCCCAAGATTTCTCCTCAATAAAAAAGTTATCACTCAATATTTATAGCTTAATAAAGGGTTTTAGGGTTAACATGACGCGTCTATAGGGGTTAACACTAGGTATGTTGGAATGAGATCCTCGTTAATAAATATTTTTGAGCCTTTAAAACTAGATGTTTTATTTAGAATGACATATTTGTTTACAATAGAGACTATCTTAACTCAAACAAACCTATTTTCATTCTTATTAAGTATGTCCAAATTTTATGTTTTTATGAGGTAAGTTGTTTCTATTTATAATCTTTCTTATATTTCATCATTTACTAGCGTTAAAGTTTTATTTTCTCCCCTTTACTAAAAAAAAGTAGGTTTGGGACCTTTTTATTGTGTTCCTGTTGTAAATCTATTAGGCCATTGGATTTCGTCTTATATATGTTTGATATACAACTTGACTTGGAAATTGTTTCAAGCCAAAGTATTATTTAATTTATAGTCTACCTCTTTGATTTTGTAATTTGTTTCTTGAGTATTGAAACCCTTTTATGTAGAAGTGATGAACAATTTTGGGATTTAAGGTGCTTTTATAATAACATAGTTGTCTTTTGTCTTCGATATTTTCATCATCACATAGGAATTTAGATACTTTATTTTTAGTTTTCAATATTATGTTTTCATCATTAGAGAGGGGTATATCATTTTAGATGTCCCAAAGTTGTACCACTTATCATATTCCTTTTTCCAACCTATTTTTAGTTAAATATGAGCTAGGAACAATTGCAAGCGTTGATGGGAAGCTTGTCTTGGTCAAGATTTTTCTAAATTGTGCTTGTGTATAATAAATTGTTTTAAAGGATTGTGTTTAATGGGGAACATCCCAAATCCCATGAGTATATTGGGGTAGGTAGTATTGTTCTTAAGTTTCTTAGGATATGCTTCCACTTGAAATATGACAACCATATATAACATCAATGGTGTTTCTTTAAAAAAAAACTAATAGTAGATAATGTTAATATTAAAGATAACCAAAAAATAGTGAAATGTTACAGTGAAGGCAAGCCTACTCTTTCAAAAAGTTCCTCCACTAGCATTGATTGCATTTTCTATCATCTAAAGCTTTATTTTCCAATCTTGTTGTAGCTACATAGATAATAACATGGCATGTATAAAGTATGTGAAATAGATTGAAATAAACATGTATGTATTGAACATAGAAGATATTTTCTATTGTAAATTTGTCTCTAGATGAAAGGAAGCTTGGTCCAATTTTGTTGGATCATTTGGTTGTTGCTCAAAATAACCTTAATTTTCTTTCTCCTTTGAATAGTCTATGGCCTACTGAGACATGAAATCTGAAGTAGATTCTTCACTTGTATATTGAACATGGAACCTTATCTTGTAACATTCCATTTCCATTTTTAATTTTTCTCCCATAAAATTTTATATTGCTCATTATATTATAATATTGTTCTTGTTGTTATCATTCCAAATTGTGCAAATTTTTAGAGAGAAATCTAAGAGAGAGGCTATTTCCATGCAAGGTCTCTTCATGTCTCATCAAGACCCTACTTATGTGTTTAATATCTCAAGGATCCATAAAAAACCAAAACAATTAGGGCGGGAGATTATTTCCTGTAAAGGATTTGGAACACAAAATAGTTAAAAGAAGAGATAAAAACGCTCTAAAGATAGCTAAGTAGAGATGAGATGAAACAAGGCCACTAAATCTAGCCAAATTCACCCATGTGAGAAAACGAATTAAAAGAGTGAGATTTATGCCTCACTAAAGATTTTCACTAGTTATCTAGCCCATAGAGTGCCACAAGCACTCCACAACCTAGGACACCATATTTAAATAACCAACAAAACACCAAAGGAGAAGACCAAACCAAAATGGATCTTTAAATTTGAAATAGCACAATAGTACCAAGATAAGAAAACCCAATGGAGTCCAAGATGGCAGGATGAAACAAATAATTGGGAAAAAAAATCTCAAACCTCTCCCTCCACCACAGGGGCACAAAATTGATCCCCTGGCAACCTAGCACCAAGTGAAAAGCTAGTTGAACACAAAAAATAAGACACGACATGAAAAAGAATCCAAAACTATCAAAAAATTATGTGTAGCACAAGGTGTTAAGACCACATTGTCACAAAAATAGTGTCTATCCATATAGTTGACCTACTAAATGACATCCAAGAGTGAACCAAAAGATGGGAAGAGAAATATCCTAGAGTTCCAAAAGTCCAATTGAATTTTAATTTCACCCAAACTTCTAATGTTATAATCCCACCTCTCGAAGATAGAGTACATGCAAAATATATAGAATTAAAACTTGCCATTATTGGTCTTAGATAATTTTGATTACAATGTGTACTTGAAGCACCACCCTAATCATTTCACACATGCCTTCCCATATACCTTTTCTAATGGTCAATTTGTGCCATACTTATGAGGTGAACTTGATAGGTGGGCTTAAGGGATGTGAGAAAGAAACAAAATGCCACTCTTTCTAGAGTTCCTTAGGGCAAGCAAAAGGCCTTGTTTTCCATACTATTTGCCTTATTATCATTTTATCTTGACATTTTGGCCAACTTTTGTGTAAGTTTTGACATTCTCGAGAGAAGCAAAGCTAAATGAGAGTTTTTAGAGGCTCCTAGTGAGTGACAGACTTTATGACAATCCTTGAATCTCAAATTGCATCCAATACTATTATTCCAAGGCTAAGGGTGATGGACAAACCTTAATATAGAGCATAAACCTTAGATTGTTTGTTTGTTTCAATTCCAAGCCCCTAAATATAGGATATTCCTTGTTTCCTTCATGATCATAGATGACCCATCTCACTCTTGTCACCCCTGCATGATATCATGGTGGTATGAGGCTAGAGAAAAGGCATTTGTTTTATCCCCTTCCACCCCATAAAAAACCAAATTCAATACTAAGATTTCAATTAAGCTTATGTTTGAAATTGACACATGAGTATTATTGGATTGTCTTTAAAGGTTTATTATTGAATATATTTTTAACTTTAGTTTAATTTTTAGATTTTATAATAATTATTTAGGATATATCAACATTTACCATCAAACTAACTCATTATAGAATTTTCGGAGGACACTTTATTAATTTTTAAGGCTCACTAGATACTTGAACAAGTGGATAATTTCATTAACATATACAACTAGAATAATGGTGTAGTACTCAAGGTTGGGGCTTATGACTTTACCTAGTCTTTATCGGTATATTATGATAAGTTATAGTATATTGTTCATTATATAGTGTAGTAATGTAGTTTATAAAATTTAATAGTTGTGATGCATTTTAATTTATTCACGTGACTAGATATGATTGTGTACTTTTCTAAATAATATTACAATTTAGATACGATTATTATATGTAATGTCAATGGGTTAAATAAATGGTTGTCACCAATGTTGTTGGGAATTTGTCTAATTTTGCACCAACATGTGATCAATTCAAATCCCCATAAATGAGGCACATTAGTCTACACCCAAAGGTTTACTAGGGACATCATACATGAATATGGGGAAGCATCCCTTGAGTTTTCTCATGAGGTTTCCTTGGAAAAAAAAACATAGTATATGTCTCCCATTGAGAGCAACTATTGTGATCAAGTACTTAATGTACATGCACATTATAACTACCATAAGAAATGAGAACCTTATTATCCATGCTTAACACATATGTAAAAGTCACTTGATGCTCAAAATAGTTTGGACTAGACTTATAATATCTTGTGTTAAATTATTAGGGTCCCACCCAAAATTTGCTATTCGGAGGCGCTTAATAGCTAGTTAAAATATATGGACATCATCTTTAAATAAGGTGAATTATTCAGTTGATATGTGGTTAAATATGATAAAAGGGTCATCATTATGGAACAAGGGCCACTAGGTACTTGGTATGTGTTAATGTTATAATCACTAGTGGTTAGGGTTTGGGTGGTGAGAAATTATTTATAGAAGTTCAGAGCTATGTTATGTTGTGTATAAGATTTTCGTAGAATTAGAACTTTGCTAATTTTTAGGTTTCCCCCTACAAGATGTTGTGAACATTGATTTCTTAATGGACTATCAATATAAGCCTTTATACTATGTAGGTTCAACATTCTTATTTCTCGTATTTTACTTCCTGCAATTATATATTAGTGTTCATAATTTATTTTCTTATGCTTGTTAAGTACACTAAAAGTGGAAGCATAGATATTTCTTGTGACGTCATGCATCAAATTTTTGGACCATTTTGTTGACAAATGTAACTAGTATCGAACTTCATAATTGTATTTGAGTCATAATGTAGCGTATTTGTCAAAAATAAAGAAAGGAAAAATTATTGTAAAAGACAAATTATTTATAAGCATGGGTTACATGTTTTATTTATTTTATTTATGGGTCAAATCCTCCATTGTAGGCTTCTAGGGTTTATGTCATGAGTCATAGTCCTTGTCATTATGGTCTAGACACTTCTTGGGCTTTGTATGTCAAAAAAAATTGTATTTTATGCCTCCTCCACCAAGTCGGTCTGCCCTTTAATCAAGTCGGCCTAATTGAAGGAATTCGACATCACATAATGACAATAAAAGTAGTGCTACTTGATGTTATTTCAACATCCAATCAAACAAGTTTGATTTGTAATTACAAGAGAAAGAAAGAAATGTAAAATGCCTAGAAAATAAGGAGATAACCCTAGCGAAGAAGAAGGAGACATTTGTGAAGAAAAATGAAGGCAAAATTATATATGTTCTACCACATGCGAGTTTCTGGGTTGTTAAAATTAGACCAAACTTTCAGATCTGCAGTAGGGCTAAAAATCTAAAGCAAGAAGGCTGAAATTTGGTTTTGTTACAGGATTGACGCAATTTGACTAAAGTTGATTATTGAAGTTGGACTAATCATCTCAGGAGGATGACTTGGTGGATTGGAGGAGGTCTTTTGGTCTGGTCAAAGGCCTTGGTTATCTCATTTTATCTGGTTTTAAATGAAAAGAAGAGAAGTTATGGGTTTTCCCCTTGAACAGGGGTTTTATCCCTCGCTGAGAGGCTATATCTCATGTCTCTATTGTGTTGAACTTCATGTACTTATGTTTTTATAGCTAATTGTTGTTGATAACATAAAACAAGATAATAAGAATTCAAATATATTCACAAGTAACATATAAAGATAAGAAAGTATTTTTGCCTTTTGATTTTCTAACATGGTATTAGAGCTAAGGTGAAGAAGCACGAAAAAAGTAGCTTGAAGATCAATATCTCTCATCATCTCAAGGAAGGTTTCAATATAAGTTTTAAAAGAATATAATAAGGAGAAGAGAATTCCATTTTAAAAGATAATTGAAGGTTACAAAGATATCTGGTTTTCATCGAAAATACACCTATGTCCTCATCAACAAAATCTAAGAACAAGCTTCAAGGAGCCTCTAACTATAGAGATGGAAAACAAGGATGGACCTCATCCTTACAAAGAATAAGGTATTGGACTTTGTATTAGGAAAGGTCAAGGAACCCTCAGATGATAATGGGAAGGGGAATTAAAAAGAAATTGATATTATTTCCATGAACGTAATTGTGGATGGAGTCAAAGACAACTTGATTCCCTACATGTCCACTCTAGACTCTTCAATAAAAATGTATGATGCTCTCTCAAAGTTGTTAACCATAAAGAATATTGGACAAGCAACAAGTCTCAAGAATGAAGTTCGAATAGTTAAAATGAAAAAGGATGATACATGGCCCTCATATTTTGCAAGAATTTCCAATATTAGAGATGAACTACAAGCAATTGATGAAGTAGTTCCTAAAAAAGAACTTGTAATTGCTTCCCTTCTAGGACTACCAAAGTCTTCAAATGCCTTTGTAGCTAGAATTAACAGTTGAAAGAATTCTCCATCCTTCGAAGAAATATGGTTTTCATGTATACAAGAAAAATCTCATCTCCCCTTAATAGAAGGAAAGAAAGAAAATTAAGAAAATGCCTCAAATGCATACTCTTCTCGTGTCAAAAAGAAAGGACAATATAAGAAGTTTAAGGGACAAAATAAGGATAAAGGAAAGATTGACCTCTCTAAAATAAAATGTTATCATTATCACAAGATGGGAAACTATAAGAATCAGTGTCTCGATAATCCTATGAATAAGAAAAGTGAAAGGGACCAAGAAAATGTTTCTAATGATGATAACCCTCCAAGATTTCTAAGGCAGAGGAGTCTGAAGTCAAAAAATTATTTTATTAAGTCTCATATACCCTTACCTATACTATAGATTTTTGTTTTAAACCTTTCCTTCTAGGGTTTATATATTTAATATGTTTTGTTCTTGATTTTTTTCAATGAATTAAAGGAATCCCTCACAACTCTAGGTTGATGTAAGATCAAGAAGAAGCTTCCCCACATTTCTCACAAAATATAAGTATCTTTCTCTTTATTCCTTTTCAATATTGATTCCATCTATTTTTCTAAGTTTAATTTGTACTTGTTTATAATCATCTATCTTGTGTTTTCCTTCAAAGGAAAGTTTACAGGTATACTCTAAAAGTGATCCAGGGATTCTTTTGCTTATAGATGTATGAAAAGAACCACACGTGAAAATTGTAGCTTAACACAAAAAACTAATGTGCACACAAGAAAGAAGAAGAAAACACATAAAGGCACAACAAGAAGACAACAAGACTTCATAATGGAGTTCGTCCAACTCAGACTACGTCTTTGGGACCTACTCGATCAATGGGGAGGCCTTCATTCATTAAATGGCATGAAAAGAAGAGAATACAATCATCAGTTACATAAAAAGAGGCTTATACCTCCATTTTTGAGAATGGATATGAAATGGAGACCTCATATGGAGAAATGGACAACACCAATGCGTCTGTGGCGTTGAGAGGGGTAGAAACCATATAAAGTTTGCCCAATTCAGACAAAATGATTAATCGGCCCTCCTACAAGTTGTTGCCTCAAACTGTGTGCTGAAAATCCTCTCCCCC
Source organism: Pinus taeda (assembly GCA_000404065.3). Classification (NCBI taxonomy): domain Eukaryota; kingdom Viridiplantae; phylum Streptophyta; class Pinopsida; order Pinales; family Pinaceae; genus Pinus; species Pinus taeda. The sequence goes on from APFE030627262.1 coordinate 587,066, forward strand.
ATACTTTTCCAATCATTGGGCTTTTATAATGTCTCTTTTGGTTACAGGCATGCTTTGATCGGAGGTTGTTTGTTTATAATGGAAGTTGTTTGCATAGAAGGATCGATGGCCGCAAAAAACATTATAAACTTGCATTTTCTATTTCAAGCGATATTACACGCAAAATCATTAAAAAACTGAAAACCCAGACTTCAAACTTCATTAAATCGGGCTTATCGGCCCATTGGGTCCGGCCCCATATCACAATCGGCACATCATCGGTTCAACATTCCTGGGAGCGGGGGATTTGCCAACCGTCGATTGCCGATATTGGTGTCAGTCGATCGCATCGGCATATCACTCATGCAACGACCCAGGCTTCTGGTTCTGCCAATCACACTGATCGCCAATCACAATCGCAAGTCAACTCTACACGGTGCCGATATCACATGCCTGAAATCACCGATCGCTTGCCCTCGACTGCGATTTAGTCGGGGTCCTCTGATTGCAATTTACCTTTTAAAGTTTTTAAGTCCATTTTTAGGGAAAAAAACCTTCATTTTCCAAAGGAACAAGGTGACCTTCCCTCTGTCATAACTTCATCATCCGAACTCGGATTGGAGTGTCATTTGCACCGTTGGAATCAGGGTGACGAGCACTTTGATCTGATGTCAGGATATTTGCTTTTCTTCCACTTTTAGTTTTTGAGATTTTCCATGCCACTGTATGTGAAGATCCACCTGGATCAATCCTCCCCATTGAGGAGCTTTTGGACCGCCAAAAGCTTTCACTAGTAAATTGGCAACTAAGGGAATTGTTCCCTCACCCTTTCCTTCTCCAGCCATTTGGCCTTGCTGGGGTGCATTTCCTTGAAACAAACTCGAAGGTATTCCACATCTCCTCGCCGTGAAGTCCTAGTCCTTCTGTCAAGGATGATGTCTTCAAGTAAGTCATCGAGATATTTTGGTGCAAAATCATCAACTATAGGAACTATGCCCACCTCGTCAGTGTCCATGATCAATGGTGGTTCATACACCTTTAAGTTCTCCACATTCACAACTGAGTACATCTGCATATATATCGGCAAATCAAGACAAAAGGCATTGTTCCCAATATTCTCCACAATGGTGGATGGACCATATCAGATTGGTCACAATTTCTTCCCTTCTCCCTTCATCCTGTCCTTGTTGATGTGGAGCCACACTTTTTCGCCCACTTGGAATTGGTGGTCGACTTGGTGTTTTTCATGCCGAGCCTTATAACGGGCTTGACTTTGCTCCAACTTCTCTTGCACTACTTGGTGAATCAATTGGATTCGCTCAATGAACTGTTGAGCTTTGTCCCTATCATTACATCCACTGAAGCAATCTTCCATTCCAAAGACCATATCAAAAGGGTCCTTTCGTAGGTAACCAAAGCATGTCTTAAAAGGTGAACACTGTGTAGATGAATGCACTGCTCGGTTGTAGGAATGTTGTATCCCACAACTTGGGATGTTTCCCACAATAGCCTCGTAACATGTGTACCATGGTACGGTTGACAACCTCTGTCTTTCCATCAGTCTGTGGATGAACTGTCGTGCTTCTTTTCAATTTGGTGTTCATCATCCTCCACAAGCTGGTCCAAAACTCTCCAAGAAAGCGAGAGTCCTGATCTAACACAATCGATGTGGGTAATCCAAACTGGACCCAAACATGCTGAAAGAAAAGAGAAGGAGTCTGCTCTGCAATGATCTGCTTTTTACAAGGCATAAGAATACACATCTTGATAAAATGGTCAACGACGACATACAAATAGTCGTGAAACTTTTTAGACAAAGGCAAACCTCCTACAAAGTCCATTGACACACTTTCCCATGGACGACTCAGAATAGGGAGTGGTAAGTAGAGCCCGAGTTTTCCATTAGAGGGCTTTGAAACAGAACACATCACACAACCATTTACATAGCTAGTCATGATGTTTTTCATATGAGGCCAAAAACAAAATCTTTGTACATGACATAAATTCTTTTCGACACCAAAGTGTCCAAACACAAGAGAGGTGTGGGCCTCTCGAATTACATGTACTCTTTCCCCTATGGTAATACATAATTTACCAAGGTGATACAACAGTTTCCCCTGCAAGTGATAGTTGTCCACCTGTGAACCATGGGTTAGTTTTGCATAAATCTCCTTAAAGTCATCATTGTTAGCATATTGTTCAACATAACTCTCAAAAGACAACGAAGCATTATGAAAAATAATAGAAGCAGAAATAGGAGGGCAAGATATCATATCGACCACTTTATTGCTAGTGCCCTTCTTATACTTTATTACCAGATGAAACTATTGAAGAAAACCCATCCACCTGAAATGACGAGATTGCTGCAACTTGGTTTGTGACTGAAGGTACTGCAAGGGATGATGATCTGTACAGATGATGGTCTCCTTGCTGATCAGGTAGTGTTTCCATTTTTTCACACTTTGCACCAAGGCATAAATCTCCTTGTCATAAGTGGGATAGTTTATCACAGCTTGAGAAAACTTCTCAGAATGGTATCAAATCAGCTTCTTTTGTTGCATCAATACAACTCCCATGGCATAACCACTGGCATCGGTTTCAATCTCGAATGGTTGTTGGAGATCGAGTAAGGCTAACACTGGCATGATGTTGATCTTTTCCTTCAATGTTTCAAAGGACTTTTGTTGTCTTCCTCCCCATTGGAAGACATGTTTCACACTTGTCAGCATGTGCATAGGTGTCGCAATGACAGAGAAATTAGCAATAAATCTCCTCCAATACTGGACTACACCTAAAAAGCTATGGACCTCGATTACACTAGTAGGCTTAGGCCAATTTGCAATTGCTTCAACTTTAGAAGGATCAATCTTTAACTGACCACGACCGACAATATGACCTAGGTAACCCAAATAGGTTTTCCCAAACTCACACTTTGACAATTTTACAAAGAGTTTTTCTTTTTTCAATACATCAGCACTTTCTTTACATGGCACACATGTTCAACCCAACAAGTATATCATCTAAATATACAAGAAGAAATTCATCAATGAAAGGTCGAAAGAGATCATTCATGACCCTCATAAAAGTGGTTGGAGTGTTGCAAAGTCCGAATGGCATCAACATCCATTCGAACAACCCATGTTTAGTCTTGAAGGTGGTTTTCCACACGTCCTACCCTGCAATTCGGATCTGGTGATAACCACTGCATAAATCCAACTCGGTGAAGTAAACATCACTCTTTAATTGATCTAATAAATCATCTATGCGTGGAAGAGGGTAACGATTTTTCATTGTGATTTTGTTTAGCGCATGGTAATCCATGCACATCCTCCACGTGTCATCTTTCTTTGGGACTAAGACAATCAGTGAGCCACACGGAGAAGTGATCGGCCTGATGACCCCTTGGTCCAACAATTCCTGTACCTGTTTCTTGATTTCCTCCATCTGAGTGGTCGACATCCTGTACATGCTAATATTTGGTATAGGAGTGTCATGCTGCAAATGGATCTCGTGATAGATTTCCCTCTTTGGAGGCAATCCCTTCGGTTCCTGAAACAGCTCATCATAATTAGAAATTAATTCAGATAATTCTTGTTTATGTTCCTACTCACAACCCTAGAAAGCGTCAGCTAATTCTGCCTCTTTTTCCCTTACAACCATAAGCATGCAACCCTTACTGGAATTCATGAGCCTTTTCATTTGTCCAGTGCTTACAAGGCTCGCATTGATTTTATTTTGATGAGCACTTACTATATATTCTACCCCATCTTTTTTGATTTGGTATTTATTTTCATGACAAAAAAAGACTACCTTTCTATCATATAGATACAGACTTCCTAACACCATGCCATAGATATCCAATGGTACTACATCCAGTTCTACTTTGTCCACTAGCCTAGAAACGATCACAACTTTGACTTTACACTGCTTGGTTACATTCAGTTTTTCTTTATCATGTATCCATCCAAGCGAGTAACATTTTGGATGTGGTTTTGTTTCTAAGCCAAGTTTCTTTACTAGGGATTCTGTGATTAAATTTTCTTGGGATCCAGTATCAAAAAAAGTTTCAACTTTAGTATGATTTACAACAACTCTGATATGAAATAGTTCAACTCTCTTTTGATCATTAGGAAGGGACTCATTTACAGAACTAGTGCCTTCATGCAATTCAGAATTAGCATGAGGTGTAGAAGTACATTTTGTTCCCGCGGCTGTGATTAACGCTTCATCTCTGGAATCTGATCCAAGGTCTTACTGCGCAATCGCCACTGTCTTTTGCTTCCATTTTCCTCCATACTTCTTTGGATGCTTTTTTGGGTGTTGTTTCCAATAGTGATTGTCATCGTGGCCTTCCTTTTTGTAGTGATTGCAATACGACCTTTCTCCTTCTTTCCATTTCGCTTTATATTTGCCATTGGGAGGTTTGAACGGTGAATTTTTGGAATGATCATCTCTTTATTTTTTTCCCCTATTATCAATATGAATTGCCTTCATGTTGGTTGAGTCAATAGTGGTTGGTTCAAACAACAAAAATGAATGCCTAATATAGCTATGCAATGAGCCAATATACTTAGTTACAACTTCAGGTGTATTAAGTGCAATACCCAAATTCAGTGCTTGCTTTCTAAACTCCTCTGTAAAACTCTAAACATGCTGACCTTTGCCTTGCCTTAAATACTGCCAATTCACTAAAGCTTTTTGCTTGTATCCTAGGGGATAGAACTCTTCCTTTAACGCAGAAATAAAATCAGACCATGAGGAAAAGAGGTTACCCACATTCTTGCTGCGCTGCAATTTTCTCTCCCACCAAATGAGAGCGGTGTTGCTCAGCCATAGAGAGGCCAACTGAATATTTGCCTCATCCTCCACGATCTGTTGAATCCAGCAGTAGACCTCAATATGCCTAATCCAATTATTAAGCTTCTCTGCGTTACTTTCACCATTAAACATGGGAAGATCAAATTTCACATCTAATTTAAATAAAGGTTTAGTAGATGCATCCTTTGAATTTCTACGATTATGGTGGTCAGAGGAAGGAGAACCTTCACTCGCGGAAGGAGAGGGAGGGGGTTTTTCTCCACCATTCCCATGTGCTGAACCTTGTTCTTCTAGGTTTCTCTCCTCTGCTTTCTCCAGCCTTAAAACCAACTGACTGATATTCTCTGCCATTGAATAGAAGGTCTTGTGGAAATTGCGCTCCTCTTCAAGATAAGCTTCATCCTTCTGCCATGTTTCGCCTTCAATGTGCACGCCCCGCTTCAGGATCAAAAGGCTCTAATTTCCCTTCGCCTCTTTGGAGTCCGTCTCTTGTTAGCATGCAATTCACATCTAAAAAGACCTGCTCCGATACCACTTGATCCAAGGATTCTTTTGCTTATAGATGTATGAAAATAATCACATGTGAAAAATGCAACTTAACATAGAAAACTAATGTGCACACAAGAAAAAAGAAGAAAACACATAAAGACACAACAAGAAAACAACAAGACTTGATAACGGAGTTCGTCCAACTTGACCTACGTCTCTGGGTCCTGCTCGATCAATGGGGAGGACTTCATTCATTAAATGGCATGAAAAGAAGAGAATACAATCATCAATTACATAAAAAGAGGCTTATACCTCCATTCTAGAAAATGGTTGTGAAATGGAGACCTCAAATGGAGAAATGGACAACACCAATGCATCTGTGGCGTTGAGAGGGGTAGAAACCATATAAAGTTTACCTAATTCAGACAAAATGATCAATCGGCCCTCCTACAAGCTGCTGCCTTGAACTGTGTGCTGAAAATCCTCTCCCCCGTACTTTTCGAATCATTGGGCTTTTATAATGTCTCTTTTGGTAACAGGTGCACTTGGATCGGAGGTTGTTTGTTATAATGGAAGTCGTTTGCATAGAAGGATCGGTGGTCGCAAAAAACCTTGTAAATAGGCCTTTTCTGTTTCAAGCAATAATACACGCAAAAGCATTAAAAAACTGAAAACCCAAACTTCAAACTTCATTAAATCGGGCTTATCGGCCCATCGGGTCCGACCCCATATCACAATTGGCACATCACTGGTTCAATAGTCCTGTGAGTGCAGGATTTGTTGACCATCGATCGTCGATCGCCGATATCAGCATCGGCCGATTGCATCAGCATATCACTCATGCAACGGTTCGGGCTTCTGGTTCTGCCAATCACCGATTGGTCGATCGCTTTGATCATCGATCGGTCGATTGCTCCGATCGTTGATCAGTCGATTGCAATCGCAAGTAAACTCTACCCGACACTGATATGGTGTGCCTAAAATCACCGATCGCTTGCCCCCAATTGCGATTTAGTCGGGGATTGCTGATTGGGGGTCCTCCGATTACGATTTTCCTTTTAAAGGTTTTAAGTCCATTTTTAGGGAAAAAAACCTTCATTTTCCAAAGGAACAAGGTGACCTTCCCTCTGCCATAACTTCATCATCCGGACTTGGATTGGAGTGTCGTTCACACCGTTGGAATCAGGGTGACAAGCACTTCGATTTGGTGTCAGGATACTTTCTTTTTTACCACTTCGAATTTTTGAGATTTTCCATGCCACTGTATTTGAAGATCCACCTGGATCAAAAAGTGTTTTGGAGACTCCAATAAAAAGAGAGAAGCTTTGTTTCAAAATGAGTCCCTTCAATAGGAAACCCTACAAGGTTTTTAAAAGGAGCAACTAAAGGTATGTTTAAGACCACCAGATTTATAACTAAAAGGTGTGATCATTTTGATGGTTTTTAAAAGGAGCAACTAAAGGTATGTTTAAGACCGCCAAATTTATAGCTAAAAGGTATGATCATTTTGAATTTTTACTTGTATTACTAACTCTCTCATGTCTAGGGTTTTGTCATAAGGATTCCTATTTAAGGCAATTAATATCTAGATTAAACAAACCCTTACCACACATTTTATCTTTTGTTTACTTTGGTAAAACCCTAACCTTTAGGTTTCACTGTAAAACGCTTGCCATTTTGGAGCTTAGGGTTTATTGGCGTTAATGATGAAAACTTAGTATACTTAGTATTTATCGATGAATTCTAAGTCATATAATCAAATCCTAATCTCTTGATGTATGAAACCCTAGCCTTTTAGGGTTTATTGTTGAAGTCTGGGTTATATGATAAAAACCTAGATTTTTAGGGTTTCATGAATTAGGGTTTATGACAAAACCCTTGCAATAATTAATGAAATATCCTAGGAATGAAACCCTAGGTGTATATGCTTACGTTGTTGGAAAGGTATCAGCATGTACATTATGGAATCTAGGTACATAATAAGGTCAGTACCACAAAATGTGTTTGTTTAGGGCCTAAAAATGGCTCCTAAAGTTTTTGACATGAAAATCTCCAAATAAGGAATGCTAGTTAAAATGGTCTTGTGCATTAATTCCTCCACTTTTTCCACTATGAAATCATCAATATGGATGAAAAATAATACAATGATATAATCTAGATCATACCACCCCATTTTGGAAGTCTTTGGTCCCCAAAATATTTTAGTGAATGAGGTGAGGAAAATTTTCCTTCACCTTCTCTTGGGTGTACCATTTAGCATTCATTAGAAGTTGTCATTGAAACCCAATTTTCCAAAAGTCATGTTGTTGTTATCTTGTAGTTTTCGATCTCTTCTGCAAAATGATATATTATATTGACTCTATGTGAGAATTTTGTGCCAAATCCTCTATAAAAAGGAGGACCTATTAGTCTTGTTCGTCTAGCATGGAAGGCTAATAGAGTTTCAGATTCTCTACATTCATAACTAAGTAAATGTGCATGTATGTGGGTAGAAAGAATCTATAATAATTATCTCCAACCCTTTCCAGTATCTCAATGGAACCATATCACAAAGCCTTGTTTTCTTTCCATGACTCTGTATTGTTCATCTATAACCATACTTTGTCTCCCACCTTGAACGGCTTCCATATTTTGTGATAATCATGCATGACCTTGTATTTTTCTTGTGACTTTTGTTGTGTTTATTGTACTTGTATATGTATTTTCTTGATCGTCTTAACAAAATTTTCTAACGTTAAGGCATTCCTTGTAAGATCTTCCCTCAGTCCTCCCTTTTTTTCCACATGTAATATCAAAGGTGAAGTTGGCATATATCCAGAACAAGTTTCAAATGAGGAATTACCAATAGAAATATGCATTGCTATATTATAAGAATGTTGTATATATACCATATTTTCATCCCAAGTCTTCATATGCTTTCTATATAACCCCAACCCCCCCGCCGCCCCCCCCCCCCTCCCCCCCCCCCCCCCCCCCCCCCACTTAGGTCCTATAATTATAGGATCTCAAAGGTATTTGAGTATTGTATCTCAGGAATCTTATTTTTTAAATACTTGTCAATCTCCCAATCATTTGCCAAATAAAAGAAAAAATAGAATAAAAATGAAAAGAGGGTATAAATAAGAAAAGAGAAAAAACAAAAAAACAAAAATATTGAAAAAGAATGAAAAATAGAACCCCATCAAAAGAAAAAGAAAAAGGAATAATAGTGAAAGTGTTGCAAGTCTAAATTCCACTATTGATAGTTAGTTTTCTTCATCATTTCTAAATAAAGGTTGTGTGTAGCTTGTTCCAAATGCCACAATGTCTAGCTACTTGTTTAATCATACAGTGTAATTGTGATTAAACTTCTTTAAATTTTTGTAAATTAGGTTAAAGAATAAAGATTTACTCAACAATTTATCTGGGTAAATCATTAGTTAGGTAGAAAACAAAAAAATTTCCATTGTTTAATCTTAATCAATAGGAGGAATAAGGGATAGGTTAGATAGTTTTTCATTATGTAGTCAAAGAAAATAAAGTGGATTTGCTAGTCTAAGTGCACACTTTTGAAGAATAAAAAATGTTAGCTTAGTTATGGGTAGGTAGATTAGATGATTTGATAAATATTTGCTTATATCATTTTTTATCCAAGGTTTTAATCATGGACCAAAGGGAAAATATGTGCCATGAGATAAATTGTTTTTCATGTTTAATTTTTAAACCTTTATCCTGAGTCAAAAGAAAAAGTGAAAGTGTTTGGCGACACAGCTTCTTTGTTGTTTTCAGTTAAAGGACAACACCATCGAAACATTGAGATCCGCTCCGGCTCACAATCTACGACCCTCATCCACCTTCAGCCCCCCCCCTCCATCCTGCCTTTATCGTTGGGGGGGTCTGAAAAGTTGTTTATCCCGTCGGGACCTTTCCCTATATGTCACCCTCTCATGATTTCACACCCCCCCCGATCGATCCTGCTTACCGCTTCCTACCCCCTCGGAAAACCATCGTTCCCTTGTCCGCTTTACTGCGCCCCACCAGAACTCCTCTGCCACTCTCCTCCCTCCACATTGCATAGTCATTATCTAATTGAATTCTCTCCCAGAAAACAACCGTTCAGCATTAAATTTTTGTTCCTGAGTAACTGTTCAAATTTAACGGTCCCACACCACCTCCAACGATTTCCTATTCTTGGTCTTTAAAAATCCTTCCAAGCATATTCACTATCCTTTTCATTGCTAATTCTCTGTCATTCACAGCTTAACACAACTATCGCTTTCACGCCAGTCTCCTGACCTTAAACAGATTTGAGTTGTGAGTTTTTTATTCTATTTCCATGACTTTTCATTCAACCTCAGCTAATTCTCGGTAAGCTATCCTTTCTCTTACAATTATTTTCGGTTGATACAGTCATGCCTCCAAAAACCAAGACTCAAGATAAGCATGTTAATCCTTTGATTCCCCCCTCCATAGACTTAGATCATATCCCTCTGGCTGAGAGGGATTATAAGATTAATGAAACCCAATGTGACTGTGACTTTCTTGAATTATATTGTTGGTTAAAAGACAAACATACAAATAAAACTGATGAAATTGGCCTATCGGAATCCAATCTTCCCCATTAGATTTTCCCCTTGACAAGCCCCTGAGTTTACCAGAAAGTGTTAGGCATTTTATATCCCTACTCAAAAAGCTATCTATTGGGTCCCTATAATACTAGTGATTACCCCATTACTATGGTAGTTGTACCCCTTATTAATATTGTTGTGCCCCTATTGCACCCATATTGTTATTACTGTGCCCCATAGAATCCCTCTATTGTTAATTTTGTGGCTTTATATTATTATTATTAGGTCGGATGGGTTATATTGTGACTCCTTAGACTCCTATATATAGAAAGGACGTTTTCCCATTTGTATCATCCAAGAATTGTTCATTTATGTAACTTAAAGGAGGTTGCCCCCTCGAAGAGGCTGAATTCTAAGCCGTTGATCTATCTTTTCTATCTTTTCTTGAGCTGGTTTCATAACATAATCATTATCATTATTTAATTCATGTTATTACTATATTGTTTGTTTGTTTTAGGTTTTATGTTTTACTATTTTGTAACACTACTATACTAATCATTATCTTTATTTAATTCATGTTATTTTTTTTTTCTCAGTAAAAAACTAGCTAGTCTATTGTATTATATGTACAGGTAAACTTTACAAGCAGTGAAACAGGATGTCCAGGGCCAGCAATGGCACCTTGGATAGCTTAACTGAGAAACAAAAAGCTCCCTCACAGGGGCAGCACCTACAGGACTTCCAAAATTCCTCCAAAAACTTATTGAGGCTGGAAACCAATTTGACTTGATAGGCAGCAGAACATGGAGCCACATTGAGTTAAACATAAACATGACTTCCCTCACAGGGGCTTCCATCAAAAACTGGCTGAGGACCAACAATGAACTTACAATGAACTGACATGTACAATACAGAGTTAAAAACTGAGAGTAAACTAGACCCCCATAAATGAGACAGTATGAAGAACTGCAAGTGAACAAACACAGAGATGACCCGAACCCAATTACCCGCAGAGACCTTTATCGTGGACCCATGTGCCGGAGCGCGCGCTGGAGGATCAGTCGTCGCCGGGACTTTTTTCTTCCACGATATTGCACCATCCCTGGCCCTCAGGGACTCCTTCCCACATGGCGTCCCATGGATCCTTTGTAATGCCTTGAGGTTCCTACGCCTGGAGATGCGAGGGGGCGTGCAGAATCTCCTTCGCTGAGGTGCCCACCGCAATTGGTGGCAGCAGAACAGGGCTTTCCTCCTCAGTGCCCTCTGGAGGCAGTTCCGCCAATCCTGGAGGCTCCCCACTATCATTCCCTTCAGGTACTTCAGTGAAAAGAACTGAAATATGAGCATTGATACCTGGATAATCCTTTGTGCTGCCCAGGGTGAACACAACCGAGTCGAATGCTGGAAGAATTGGCTCCCCTTCCCTTGAGCTGCCCACCTCCACGAATTGCCCAGCTTGAATTGGTGTAGCCCTTGCCCGTCTATAGCAGTAGCAGCAACAGCAATGATGGTGCTCATGTGCTACGGAGGGCGAGAGGAAGAACCTCGTCCAGGTCCTCTTCTGCTTGATTTCCGCTCCCGCAGCCTCGCCATGGACACCCCTCTATCTTCCTCATTAGCCTGAGGTGAATTATAAAACCAATCACCAGGCGGATCCCTCCACAAGTCCCACTGAGGCGTAACAACCTCTGAGCAGCCGCTGCCTGAGGGAGGAGTTTCACTCCTCGTAACCAGTATGCCTCGAATGCTCTGGAATCGCCGCTCCCATCTAAGGCATGCGCCTGAATTGCAGTGACAGAAAGCCAAGACTGCTCGTCGAAGTGGTAGGATAACTGCCCACCCCGAATTCCGCTGCGTCTGCACCTCCCCAACTTTACCACACCAATGAGCTCGCGTTTGTTCATCTGCCCCTTGATATCCTGCATCATTCCCTCGTTGAGAGCGCACAATAACTGCGTACTGCTGCTCCATCTATTCCCTCTGCTCGGCATTGAATGCCCAGAGCTCGCGCTACGTAGGATTAAACCTTGACGGCGAATTCTATTACCCATAAATATTTGCACGGGGCAACACATGCTGGGCATGTGGCTTGACCCCTTGTGACATGCCAGCACCTGCATCCGGGGTATTTAATTCATGTTATTACTATATTAATAATTTTAATTAATGTTCTTACTATATTGTTTTTTAGTTTTTTGTTTTTTGTTTTACTATTTTGTAACATTGTTATACTAATCATTATCATTATTTAATTCATGTTATTACTATATTCTTTGTCAGTTTATGTTTTATGTTTTACTATATTGCAACACTATTTTGTAACACTATTATACGAAGAATTATCATTATTCACTTCATGTTATTACTATATTGTTTGTTTGTTTTATGCCTTATGTTTTACTATTCTGTAACACTATTATACTAATCATTATCACTATTTAATTCATGTTATTACTATATTGTTTCTTTTTTTTATGTTTTATGTTTTACTATTTTGTAACACTATTATACTAATAATATCATTATTTAATTCATGTTATTACTATATTAATAATGTTGATTCATGTTATTACTATATTGTTTGTTTGTTTTAGGTTTTATGATTTTCTATTTTGTAACACTATTTTGAAACTCTATTACAGTAATCTGTTGGGTCCCTATAATACTAGTGATTACCCCATTACTATGGTAGTTGTACCCCTTATTAATATTGTTGTG